>CM036657.1:7479086-7744279 GCA_020746105.1 Trogon surrucura
TTTTCCCACCTATCAGAAAAACTGCTTAATTTTTGTGTTGAACTAGGACATTTTTTAATAAGACTAATGTGTTTCCATGCTCCAGCTTCACAGGGATCTGAAAGAATGCTGCAAATATTAATAAATTACTTCTCAGCATCTCTTTAAATCAATATTGGTATGCACCCATTGGGAGAAACTAAAGGGCAGAGGGACAAGTAACTGACTCAGCTCTAAAGCAGAGATGGGAGCAGTTCTCTTTCTTGATTTATGACAATGTTTTTTGAGCACTGGATTTCAATTAGCACTCTGTCACCTTTAGTCACACCTTGCTTCTTTCTTCAAACGGGACATACATGGGTTGGAGAGAAAAAATTTTATCTTCAGTGTTTGGTTTCCAATGACCAAGGAGCACCTTTTTGTTCTATTTATACTACCTCCAAAAGAAGTTGTTTCCAGTCTCAGACTTGGGCTCTACGGCATTACAATATATGTGTGTTGCAATAGTTAGTAAGTTACAATTGTCATCTGAGATAAATTTTGATGAGCTTGACTTATTATTACCTCTAAATCCGTAACCACACCAAATCTCAAACAGATCTCTGCATATGATGAAATGGGCATTTGCAGATGGAAACTGGGCAGGGAGAAAGGCCTAATCTTGAATGTCTCCAGAAATGGAGCCTCCACCATCTCTCTGGGCAACCTGTGCCAGTGTCTCACCATTCTCATAGTAAAGAAAGTCTTCCTAACATCTAAACTAAATCTACCCTGCTCTAGTTTAAAACTGTTGCCTCTTGCCCTGCCATTACACACCCTTGTAAACAGTCCCTCCCCAGCTTTCCTGTATCATAGAATGGCCTAGGCTGGAAGGGACCTTAGAGATCATCTAATCCAACCTCCCTGTCACGGGCAGGGACGCCTCTCAACTAGATCAGGCCACTCAAGGCCCTGTCCAACTTGGTCTTGAACACCTCCAGGAAGGGGGCAGCCACAACATCTCTAGGCAATTTATTCCAGAGTCTTGCCACCCTCCTACTGAAGAATTTCTTCCTAAGATCTAATCTAAATCTATTCTCCTTCAACTTCAACCCATTTCCCCTTGTCCTATCAGTGGACGCTCTTGTAAAAAGTCCCTCCCCAGTCTTCCTGTAGGTTCCCTTTAGGTATTGGAAGGCAGCTATTAGGTCCCCCCGAAGTCTTCTCTTTTCAAGACTGAACAATCCCAGCTCCCGCAGCCTGTCCTCGCAGCAAAGGTGCTCCAGCCCCTGGATCATCTTTGTGGCCCTCCTCTGAACATGCTCCAACAGTTCTATGTCCCTCTTATGGTGGGGACACCAGAACTGGACGCAGGATTCGAGGTGGGGTCTCACAAGAGCAGAGTAAAGGGGGAGAATCACCTCTCTTGACCTGCTGACTACGCTTCTCTGGATACATCCCAGGACGCGGCTGGCCTTCTGTGCTGCCGGCTCATGTTGAGCTTCTCCTCTATCAACACACGCAAATCCTTCTCTTCAGGGCTACTCTCAACCCACTCTGTGCCCAGTTTGTATTTGTGCCTAGGATTGGCCCGACCCAGGTGAAGGACCTTGCATTTTGACTTGTTGAAGCTCATGCAGTTTGCACTGGCCCATTTCTCAAGCCTGTCAAGGTCCCTCTGGATGTCATCTCTTCCCTCAAGTGAGTCCACGGCACCACACAGCTTGGTGTCGTTGGCAAACTTGCTGAGGGTGCACTCGATGCCGTCGTCCATGTCACTGACAAAGATGTTGAACAGCACTGGACCCAGAACAGACCCCTGAGGAACACCGCTTGTCACTGGTCTCCATGTGGACATCGAGCCATTGACCACAACTCTTTGAGTGCGACCATCCAGCCAGTTCTTTATCCACCGAGTGGTCCATCTGTCAAATCCGTGTCTCTCCATTTTAGAGACTAGGATGTCATGTGGGACAGTGTCAAACGCCTTGCACAAGTCCAGGAAAATGACACAGTTGCTCTTCCCATGTCAACCAGCGCTGTAGCTTTGTTGTAGAAGGCCACTAAATGAGTCAGGCACGACTTGCCCCTGGTGAAGCCGTGTTGGCTGTCACCAACCACTTGATTATTTTTTATGTGCCTTAGTACAGCTACCAGGAGAATCTGTTCCATGGTTTTACCTGGCACAGAAGTAAGGCTGACTGGTCTGTAGTTCCCCATGTCGTCTTTGGTTCCTTTTTTAAAGATGGGGGTTATGTTCCCCCTTTTCCAATCTGTGGGAACCTCACCAGACTGCCAGGACCTCTCAAATATGATGGCTAGTGGCCTAGCAACTTCAGCCGCCAGTTCCTTCAGGACCCGTGGATGTATCTCATCAGGTCCCACGGACTTGTGCACCTTCAGGTTCTCTAGGTGTTCCCGGACCTGATCTGCTCCTACCCTGGGTGATTCTTCCCTCTCCCAGACCCAGCCAACACCCTCTGTGATTTGGGTGGTGTGGTTCAAGTGGTTGCCAGTGAAGACTGAGGCAAAAAGTTGTTGAATATTTCAGCCTTCTCCATGTCCTCAGTAACCAGGTCACCTGTATCGTTCTGGAGAGGCCCCACATTCTCTCTCGTTTTTCTTCTATCATGCAGATAATGTTTCTATGATCAGCTTTGATTCTGTTATCTTTATCTTACAGTACTTTCTGCACCTCATATTTATTGCAACTGTGTGTTTTGGTTTTCCTATTTCAAACTGCATACTCCTCCCAAAGTGAGAACTCGTCAAATTTAATGCATCTCATTATCACTATGCCTGTCTAGAGCAGAATATGCTGTTATAAATCATAGAATCATTAGGGTTGGAAAACACCTCTAAGATCATCTAGTCCAATTGTCTACCCAACACTACCATGACCACTAAACTATCTCCTGAAGTGCCACGTGTACATGTGTTTTGAACACCTCCAAGGATGGTGACTCCACCACTTCCCTGGGCAGCCTGTTCTAATGCCTCATCACTCTTTCAGTAAAGAAATTGTTCCTAATATCCAATCTAAACTTCCCCTGGTGCAAACTTAAGCCCATTTTCTCTTGTCCTATCATTAGTAACTTGGGAGAAGAGACCAACAGTCACCTCACTACAACCTCCTTTCAGGTAGTTGTAGAGAGCAATGAGGTCTCCTCTCAGCCTCCTCTTCTCCAGACTAAACAGTCCCAGCCCACTCAGCTGCTCCTCATAAAATAGGTTCTCTAGACCCCTCACCAGCTTCATTGCCCTTCTCTGGACCTGCTTGAGCACCTCAGTGTCTTTCTTGGTCCCTACCCACAGATTGAGATAGTGACCTAAGAACTTTGTGATCAGAGCCACCTCATTGAATTTGCTTTTTTTCCCAACCATGCCAGAGCCTGTCCATCAAACCCTATGCAAATTACTTTTTCCAAACTGTCCAACCAAAATATAGATTTCAAAATGTTCACATACCTTCCCACAGTATCTGGCATGCTTTAGATGAAGGTCATAATAAAAGTACTAGTTTTATTAGTCTACAATTTCAGCAGATGGTCTGAAATATTAAGAATCAATTTAAGCCTATCAAGAATGTTATCTATTCTATTTCCAGACGAGGGCCGGTTTAGCTCAGTCGGTTGAGCGTGGTGCTGAAACACCGAAGGTTGTGGGTTTGATTCCCGTTCTGTCGTCATGTGTTGCATGATCTAAATGAGAGGCGTCCCTGCCCATGATAGGGAGGTTAGGTTAAATGATCTCTAAGGTCCCTTCCAGTCTAGGCCATTCTATGACTGAATATTGCAGCAATTCAATCTCATTACTTATCTGTCACTATGAAAAGTAGCTAAACCTTCATCCACCACATCCAGTTACTTTTTGCCCAGAATTCTTGGTCTATTTCTCCTAGATTTTTTTTTTCTGCTAAATTATTCCTCTCCTTGAAGTTCTACAGCAATATGGGCATCTTTTCCCTATTCCCATATACACTAAACACATATGCTATAAGAATATCTAGACTTCACATAGCACATTTTCTGAAGAATCTCAAAGTACATCACAAAGGACAAATGTATCATTACACCCATCACTCACATGAGGCATCCCGAGGTACATGGTCATTTGTCTACATATTTTTTTGTGATCTCTGAAGGTAAATAAAGAAAACAATGCTGTCATTGCACAAGCTTCATTTTTAAAATCATACAGGCTCCCAAAATCTCCAGGACTACTGTCAGTTTGTTTTTTCTTTTCATTTGCTGCTCTAGCTTCTTAAGTCAATCATTTAAAAAAATAATTTCCAAATAATTATTTCCAAATTTTGCTTTGGCTCAAATGTATTTTTCCTTGGAAAATATGAATAGTACTTTTTCAAATTCTGTTCACTGACTTTTAAAATCTACATGAGTAATTCTTTAAAGCATATATTTTATTCAAGGAATGAGTGGTGCTTCACACTGCATCTTAATTAACAAAGTCCTAACTTTAGTCCATTACTAGTTTAGTCCTAAGTTTTGAAAAACCCAGTCTGATCTTTGGAGGCCTTGATATGGAGGATCAAGATTCAAACCCATATTACATACATCTTTCTTTTCTCCCTTTTATAAAATTAGGCATAAACTAAGTAACTGCCATTTGACTACAAACAGGATTTAAAACTTCAAGGGCTATCTAGATACATTCATTTAATCATGTTTATATAATGCTTAATTACATCTAAGCTATTGAAGCAAGACTATTATCAACACTAGTAATCACTACAGGTACAGTCATCCAACATGTCCTCATGTGACTGCAGCTATGATATACTTTAGTGCATGAATTCAGAAGGGGAAAAGAAAATTTTTATTGTGATAATGACATTATGAGAAAAAATATAGAATATCTATCATCTATCTGGTTTTATATGACAACATAGAAATAGATACTTTGAATGATGCTTTGAATTCACTAAGAGATATATTTTCTGATATCTAATACAACTGCCACTTGGTGGGAATATGATTTTTTTCCCATCACAGAGGATATCTGGAAACACGGGAAGCATCATTCAATACCTTTAGTTGCTTGAAAGGCAGTATCAAACCAGAGAAAAGACCACTTCCTTTTCCGCTGTGTTCTATTATGACTGTCTACACAGATGGCCTATGTTCCAGCCAAGGCAGTTAACAATTAATGATTAATATGAAGCAGACATAGCTTGTTTAGAGAAAGTGGAAAGCCCACAGAACTGAGCATTGCATGATGGCTTCATTCAAAAGAAAAAGGCTGAGCATCATCTTGGGGTAAGAAAATAAAGTCTAAATCCTTTTTCTGCACTCTTTGAACTTCTGTCAAGCAGGTTGCTGACCCACCTTCCTACAGTGTTTCATGGCCCACATTGGAGAAAAGATCTTCACCGGGTTGAGACCTGTACTGAAATTGTCTATCCATGGTGCTCCCTGGTTCTTCTGATCTCTGAGTCACCTGGGTGGGAGATGACTTTGGACTTGATCATTTAATCCACTCCCTGAGGCTGTGGTTGCAGCCAGTCTCAACCATTAACATCCTTGACACACTAGCTGTACTATGTCACACACTGGAGGAGGTATCTCCCAACTCAACAGCTGCTTCTACTGCGTGTAAGATCTTAAGAGCTGTAAATATTTGAGTAATAGTCTATTTCAGCTTATAGGCTGGATTTTGTCTTTTGTAGCCAGCTGGAGGGGCAGTGTGGCAGTAGAAAACACAGAAGAAATTTGGGCTGGCTTGGCCAGAATCCTGTCTGGGATCCCCTGAGGACAAGATGTTGCCATGGCAGCTTTGCTGTTCCTTCAGCTGGTGCAATAGCTGCTGCTACTACACTAAGCCAGCTCTGCTGGTCTGTGAAGGAGAGCAGCATTCTCCAAATAATTAGAATAATCTGCTTCTCCGCACGTTTCTGTTACTCATCCCTCCATCTGCCTAAGATACACAAAGATTTTGTTATCCTTTCTGCAGGAGATGACCTGCCACAGCCATCATGTTGTTGATCTGTCGAGATTGCAACAGCTAGCTCTGTCATGTAATGGCCTGCAGCTTTTCCTGAGGGACTCAAGCTGTCCCAGTAAGGTACCTCCTAGAAATGAGTGATATACTTTCATTTTAGATTCAAGCTCCACAGTGGCATTCATCTTCTAGCTCTTTTTTTTGTGCTTTGTCTAGTGCCTATGTTGTCCAAAACTATTACAAAAAAACACCTGATGAAGGGCTGAACCACTCAATATTGACCCAGTTGAGATCTACAGCCTGGGATCTTCACTTGGTAAAAAACCCCTCAGTCTTATTTGAAGAACTGAGCAAGGTTTTCTCTGTTGCAAACACAGCCTAAGTGCTAACATCCATCCCTTCACCTCTTACAAACCGCCTTCTGGCTGGATCACACAGATGAGCCAGAGATGAAGCTCTTTGTCTCTCAAATCCACATCTCACACCTCACTGGAGAAAGCCCTAAGGCCACGGTTGACTCTGAGCAGCAGACATTCACCTGTCTAGCCTGCTGAAACTGTGCCAGATGAAATCAGTTGGACTGTAAGCATTTAAACAGGAATTACTACTGCTCAACCAGCTAAAATCGTCTTTTATCAGGCACAGCCTCAGCCACATCACTTTGCTTGAGCTATAAATAAAGCACATTAAACTGGAAGTCACAAAAATCTATGTGCAGGTCTTCTCAAGGTAACAGCCATTGTAGAAGGAAGGAACAGATATGATTTATTGCATACGGATCTTGCAGTTCTGGAAATGATACCACCATCCATCTCACAGGGCAGGTCTGAGAAATGAGCACATGATTAAAAGCTTTTAGGTCTCTACATTAAAAAGAAACATAGCAATGTTGCTGTGATTTAATTCCTACATGCACGCACTTCAACTCAGACTAATTGCCCTGGGTTAAAATGAAATAGAGTTTAAATCTAACAAGGGTAGGAATTCATAATCAGTTACTAGGCCTGTCAAAGAGCATATCAAATGATGTGAAATCCTTAATTGCCCTGAATGAGACACAGACATCTGAAATGGAGTTACTTGTCTCCTATCAAAAAAAAAAGAAGAAATTAAGTTAATTCTTTGCCTTCTTTCTACCCCCTCCTAGAAAATAAAACCTGTTCAAGCATAAAAATAGACGAAGCCTTACTAAAACCAAGTGCAGATCTTAAGCACCTACTTTAAAAGGACAAGTTGCTTGCACAACTGATGTTATGAAACTTTAGACATTTCTTTCACAACTGACAAGGAACTAAATGCATTAGGCCTTTTTCACATCAGAAGTCACAAAGACTCACAAGTCTGTATTCCTCAGGATTTTTCTCTGAACTCTGTTGTTTGTGGTTAAAAAAGGGTCTGACCCATTTTAAAAGAAGGAAATCATATTTCTTAGGGTGCAAATGACACTCACTGCTAGCAGAAAAACAATTGGAGCTTAATCCTCCTGAAGAAAGGAAATGTCCTCAGTCCAAATCCCAACACATAGTTTCCCACTGAAAGTAGGGAAAAAAATTAAAATACTCCAGGTCCAGGCTGGTGGTGCAGAATCACACAGCACTGGCAAAGGTTACAAATAGCTCTGTCAAACACAGCTGATTTCCATCTAACAATTAAAGCGGAGAGTTGGTTTTGGTGGAAGGTTAGCACTACTTTTTTGGCAAAACAGAATTGTACCTTTATTCTCAAATATTGCTTCATCGTGGAAAGTGTTGCACACAATAACGAAAAACAATAATCTATCTTCAAAGTCCTTTTGGAAGGTCTAGCTCATTCCAGTTCCTCAGGGAAAAGCAAGACAAAGTGAAATGGAACTGTTTTCATTTCACATCCTTCACACATTCAAAAGATGAGGCAGCAAAGTAAAGGATTAAATTGGGATGCAACTGGTGCGATTCTGGATATTCAGATTGCAGTCTCAGGCAATTCATCTTTTTGTGTTTGATTTCAGGGTAAACATTTCTGCGTTTTTTACAAATGCAATGCCATAATATCACTACATCTGCAACTCATTGAGCAGCGAGAGTGCACCAACTGGCCTGGACATCGGAAGCCCACAAGTTTGGATGAATCTCTGACCTTTTACCAAGCATGCAGAGATCTTGTTACTTAGAATAATTACTGATAACCTCTTTACAGGGAGAAGAGGAAATTACAGCAGCCATTTTTTTTTGCCCAGTCTTAGCATGGGAACTCAGGACATCCTGGGCCTCTCCTGCTCAAAACACTGGATTTCCTCTACATTCCAGCAATTCCCAATGCAAACAGATTTAGCAATAAAACACATATCCAAGAAGGAAAATTGCTCCTGCTGCTGAAGGAAAGAGAGACAAAGACTCTTAGCAGGACTACAGACAACCTTGTACTGAACTTGCGGACTGCTCCTTTTCCCTTGGAAACTCAAGTTAATCACTTTCCCTTTTCGTGGCACTCCACAATGAGTCACTCTCTAAGGCACTGATCCAATTACTACTGACTACCAAGTCTAATACTTATTACCATGATAAGTCTCATTGGTTAAAGCAGCCTTATTCTAATGATTTTCACATATGCTTTATGGCCTTGCATAATTCATCACTGCCTCATCCCAATGCAAAAGAACAGTGAAAAAATGACATTTTATTTGCACAGTGTGTGTATTTTCTGTAGTGTCAATATTTCTGTTTTGGTTTGGCCTGGCCGGATTTTGGTGGCGGGGGGGGGGAGCTGCAGGGTGGCTTCTGCAAGAAGCTGCTAGAAGCTCCCCGAGTTTGATAGAGCCAATGCCAGCCGGCTCCAAAGAGGGACCCGCCACTGGCCAAGGCTGAGCCTGTCAGTAAAGTGATAGCAGAGGAACGCCTCTGTGAAAACGTATTTAAGAACGGGGAAAAGAACTGTGCCACAACAGCTGGCACAGAGATGGAGGAGTGAGAATCTGTGAAGACACCAAGGTCAGTGAAGAAGGAGGGAGGGGGAGGATGAGCTCCAGGCGCCAGAGCAGAGAGAGTCCTCCGGGTCTGTGGTGAAGACCATGGTGAAGCGGGTTGTCCCCCTGCAGCCCATGGGCGGGGTGCAGATGTCCACCGTGAGGATCACCGCTTAGATGTCCACCATGTAGAGGACTCCACGCCGTGTGGGTGGATGCCTGAAGGGGGCTGTAGCCCATGGGAAGCCGCATCAGAGCAAGTCGCTGCCGGAACCTGTAGCCCGTGGAAGAGAGGAATGCCCACGCTGGAGCAGGTTGGCCGGTGGGACTTTTGGGACGCTGCGGGGGACTCACGCTGGAGCAGTTTCCCCTGAAGGACTGCGCCTCAGACTCACGAGGGGTGGGCTGCCCCTCGTGAGGTGTCTCACGTTGGGCAGTTTATGATGAATTGCCCTTCATGGGACGACTCACACTGGAGAAGAGGGCGTGAAGCTTGTCTTCCATGAGAGGGACCCCACAATGGCCTGGGGAAGAGTGAAGAGTCCTCCTCCGGAGTGAAGAAGCGGTGGAACCAACGTCGGATGAACTGACCGTAACCCCCATTCCCTGTCCCCCTGCGCCGCTCGGGGGGAGGAGGTGGAGAAAACGGGATTGATGTTAAGCCCGGGAAGAAGGGAGGGATGGGGGGAAGGTGTTCTGTTTGTTAAGATCTGTTTGCTCTTTCTCACTTCTCACTACTCCTCTCTGATTAGTTCTTTTCATAAAGGTAATTAATTTCCCCAAAATCGAGTCTGTTTTGCCTGGGACGGTAAATGAGAGTGATCTCCCTGTCCTTATCTCAAACCCTGAACCCTTGGAAATATTTTCTCCCCCTGCTTAGCAGTGAAGGGGGAGTGAGAGAGCAGCTGTGTGGGTACCTGGCGGCCAGCCAGGGTCAAACCACTACAACTTCTCACATATAGGAAGGACCTGGTCCATTAGGACCCTGGTTTGTATTGGCCAAACTGCAATTGAGAGTTTACTGAAACAAGTCTCTCTTTACAGCCTTACCACCTGTACATTAAAGGTCACACAATTACCCTAGTTATTCCTTGCATCAAGTCCAGTAATGTTTAAATAAATCACATATTCTGCAAAAACCTCCTGTCATGTCCCAAGGCAGCAAATCACAAGGAACCAACTTGATTTAATCTGTTCAGCATTTGCCCCTTTATTGTAAGTTGTATTTGGTTTTAACTTCTGGTCATATGTTTTGTTCTGTTTTTCTCACTGTGGTGTGTACAATTTCTTTCTATACAGAACTCCATAACTTGCATTTTATTCTATGACTCTTCGAGTTGCCTGGCAAATCAGTCTATTTCAGTATCTGTCATCATGAAAAATCAATCTGTCCAGAAGAAATTACAAAAAGAATGTGAAATCATGATAGTCCAGGTAATTTCCTTTCCAACTCTAGCTCTGTTGACATTAAATACAACATTAGCAGCTATGAATTAGGCTTGTCATGTACACTCCCTGCAAAGAAGAAAACAAGTGGAAAAGTTAAATATTTACTCTCTGACAGCTTATTTTTTGCAAGTGTGTTTTTTAACTAAAATTCTCCAAAATCATCCCAAATCATTTTGCCAAGGGAACTGCTGTTTGCAGAATCAGGGGATTGTGCTTGCTTAAGCATGTCTGTGAAGCCAAAAGAAAATAAATAAAAAACCCTTCTTTCACTCATTCCTCACCCCTTATTTTATTAACTACCATTGTAAGTTTAGAAAAATACCTACTCCATTCACTTCTAAGGCTTCGGACACGGGACTCCAAAGCTCCTTGTGTACTTAGTTCTGTTAACTTTCAGCAGCTACTGATACTGCATGCCACTATGCAAAGTAGACTGGACTGTCATTTTTTTATTAAACAGCAACTTGATCAAATCATGCTTTCAGTTATTAATAAATATCATACCCTGGGGTCAGTTCAAACTTTCCACTACATACTTGAAGTGAATTAATGATAAACAAATGATCAGTGGGAAATTTTAATGCTGGCATATGCTGTCTGGTTAGCTTTTAGAAGGAGAAAGTGAGAAGATGTATGGTTGGTTTGCCAAAGTAGTTTAAAAGAAAATAAATTATTTTTTTTTAAATGTACAGTCCTTCAATCTTCACATTCTTATGCAGATACCTATAATCAGACTTTTACTTGCACAGAGAGGTGCCAAAATAAACAGGACTTGCTCTCAGAGCATCCATTAACTTCAATTTGGGTACTCAATGTACTAAGGCTCTTGTAAGAAAGCTTGCTTTTAAGTGCCTAAAAAGGATTGAAATGACTAGCTACGAAACAGTCATCCTGATTTGGACATTTCTGGCAAGGCAAAAGAACAAGGATAATGGGATGTCTGAAATTGATTCATTTCCTTTCTAGATCAAATTTGAGACTGATTTAATATAAGTGGCCAAAGCATGGAGAAAGGAACTAATGTGGTACTATTTGCGGCAGGTAGCGTAAGAAATAATATAGTTAAACTGGGGTGAAGCAAATATAGATGAGACGTTAAAAGAAATAAGTAAATGGTGTGAGAGACTGATAAATGGATGTCTCAAACAGTCAGTGTCTTTTCAGAACCGAAAATGGCCACAGCCACCTACCTGGTTTGTGCGGAGCTGATTCAGCGCCTTTCTGAGCCATCAGAAAGCCCTGGTGGGCATGTGGGGGCAGGCAGGGTTTGGAACTGTGGCTACAAAAACAAAGAGGACCTTACCATCAGAGGTAGGGGTAACCCCCTCAGAGGCCCCCACCATCCCCCAGACTTCGGTAATTTTCCACAAGGGGCGAACAGCCCTGTGGGGCAGGGACTGGACTGTATAAAAGATGATAGTCCCACGGGTCAGGGGTGCTTGCCCACCACTGGAGGATTGCTGCATCTGTCATCATCCTCCTGGGATCCAAGGGGGGTAATCTCTCTCTCTTCCTCTTTCTTTCCCTGTCTTTCTTTTCCTTACATAGAAAAGTTATCTATGGCAAGGCCTGTTTACACAAGTGGCTCTCTGTTGTGAGGCTCGTTGATGTGAGTGCTAAGTGGGAACTGAGGTCCATCTTTGTCAGCTATAAAATTCATGGGGAACAAATAAAAGTGATGTTAGGATCTCTGGTGTCTCTTCCCCTTAATCCTGGCCTGGGAATTGGCATATCTGAGTCGTCCTTCTGAAGGCTCAGGACATGAGAAATAGTAAAGATAGTTGCATGTTGGTGCAGGTTGCCTGAAGGACTTAGCATTGCTGGACTGCATAGGAGCAAACTGGATGAACGCATGTTGATTAGTTTGAGGTAGAGATGGTCTTGCCTTAAGGAGGATGGATGCAGTGACCTTTCGAGCTTGGTCTGATATCTGTCATACATAGCTCTAGAGAGAAACTACCCTCTAAAGGTGACAAGTGCCAATACCAGTCTCATGCTTCACTCCCCAGATAGCCATATCTGGTACTACTGTGACCCTATATTCTTAGTGAGGATGTGATTTATTGCATCTAATTTAGAAGACTATACATCTACCCACACCAAGAGAGGAGAGGTAATCTTTTCCCTCAACTTTGTGGGAATCTCTTTATAAAAAGCCAATAAAAGAGGAATAGTTATTATATTTCTCTGCTCAATTATATGTCATCTTTCATATGAAGATCTCAAAGCATTTTTCAATCATTAATTAAACCCAGGAATCTAGGGACATGTCATTAATCTACTAATTTGTAAAATGCAAAGGGAGCTAAGGAGGTGAGATGTCTTGCCTGCAGGCTGTATGGCAGAGCAGGAGCAAAGATGGAGGTGCAACCTTGGGGACAAGTTTTGTCTAAAATTGGGAGCTTTCCTCTTCCAAAACCACTGAAAATAGGACACTGCTAATGCCGGGGAATTTGATTCCCAGCAGTTTGATGCAAAATAGCAAAAATTCCATAGCTTCATGCTCTTCAAATGCCCTTTGGATCTCTTTATGCACTAGACAACGCTGCTTGTGCCCACTGTCAGCACTGAAACGTCCCAAGGAAAAAACAGACTAAAGTGAAGACCTTTGGATAGAGCAGTATTTCTGTCACATACGTGGGCAAGCACTCACAGAGCACTGAGGTGGTCATGGTCTTGTGTTACAAACTGTAGGACATATTGACTATTCTAGACACCAGGTGTCGAGGACATAATGATCTCTTAATTAATGGCTAAATAATGACCACTTACAATCAAGCTGTCAGAAGACAGAGGAAAGAATAATGGTAAGTACAATCCTTATTTACAGTAGGAGTTCCTCCCATTTCTTGTGTCCTGGGCTCAACTCTTAAATACCTTTTTTGTGCACAGGTTTCTCCTTTCCTATTTTGCTTGCATAAAAGAGAAATGCAATTTCAGCCCCAAAGAAGCTTTCCTCAGGAAATTAGGAGCATCTCTTTCTGCATTCAGGTTGGAGGGCAGAAAAGAAAGAAAAGCCCACCTGAAATTTTAACAATTGCTGTGAAAATACCCACATATGAACTTCAGACCCTTGGTTTTTCAGCTATAACAAAGTTTCCCTGCTGGGAAACCCTTGGGCCTGTCAATTTGCCATAAAGTACGGTGAATACTAAATACTACAATGGCACTTTAACAATAACTATGTTCTTTTAAACCTCCCCATTCAAGTCACTCCATTGATTACTCAGAAGAATGCAGACTCTTGTGTTATTTGATCAGCACATATACTCTGAACATTTAATCCCCTCAAACATTTTTCAATAACTTCCTTTAATTATAAGGAAAACATGTTGAGTGATGCATGCGTTGAAGAGCTTCCCCTCATGTCTCTCTTTTTTTTTTTTTTTTTTTCTGTTTAATGAAGAATTTGAATCACTTTTCAGCTTCCTAATCTTATAGTCCTGGAAGGAATTTGCTCTCTTCCAAACCTTGGGGGTGGTAGACTCATGTCTTAGTACAGTACACCCTGGAAATCTTTCATCAGGGTCTTTCCAGAGGAGTCCCAAATACCTGCATTCCTCAGCTATGTGACCAGTGTGTAACCCAGCCTCACCAAAACCACCTTGCTTAAGTGATTCACAGGGACTGATTTCTTCCTGAGAAGTGTGGGAACAACACAATGCAGTAGCCACAAGGTGTTCAGAGAACCAAGTTTTGCCAGGAGGAACAGGTACATGGTGCCAAGAAGGGTAGTTTTACCAACACATTTGTTACATTCAGTGAATTCGTTCTTCTGGAGGAAAGAAAAAAAGGAGGGAAAGGGCCACCTTGCTAATCACAGTCATTGAATTGCTCATATTGAAAAAGACCGTTAAGATCATCGAGTCCAATCATTAACCTAACACTGAATAGTCCTCGACTAAATCATATCCCTAAGCACTATGTCTATCCGATTCTTAAAAACCTCCAGGGAAGGGGATTCCACCACTGCTCCGGGCAATCCATTCCAATGCCCGATAATGCTTTCAGTAAAGAAATTCTTCCTAATATCCAACCTAATGCTGCATTCTTGCACCTTACTGCCTCCCATTCCCCAGGGAGGAGATCGAGGGATGCGATTCTCCCCCTCTACTCTGCTCTGGTGAGACCTCACCTCAGTGCTGTGTTCAGTTCTGGGTTCCTCAGCACGAGAAAGACATGGACTTGTTGAAGTAAGTCCAGAGGAAGGCCACAAGAATGATCAGTGGGATGGAACACCTCTCCTTGTGAGGACAGGCTGAGAGAGTTGAGGTTGTTCAGCCTGGAGAAGAGAAGGCTCCGGGAAGACCTTATAGCAGCCTTCCAGTACTTAAAGGGGGCCTATAAGAAAGATGGGGACAATCTTTTTAGCAGGACCTGTTGTGATAGGACAAGAAGTAAACTAAAAGAGGGGAGATCTAGATTAGATGTAAGGAAGAATTTTTTTATGATGAGGATGGTGAAACACTGGAATAGGTTGCCCAGAGAGGTGATAGAACCCCTGGAAACATTCAAAGTCAGGTTGGACAGGGCTCTGAGCAACCTGATCTAGTTAAAGATGTCCTGCTTACTGCAGGGGGGGTGGACTAGATGACCTTTAAAGGTCCCTTCCAACCCAAATCATTCTATGTTTCTACAATTCTATGACTCTATGAGAAGTCTGTACAACCACTCTTGTTGGAAAGGTTGGTCTGAACATGTTGGCTGTATGGTCTTTGCCTTGAAGTTGGCTGGGTGCATTTGCAGCATGTGACGCTCTTCCCTGTGAGCGCAGTGTGGTCACTGCACAACAACTTCAGACTTGCCTAGTTTTGTTTGAAGAAAAACCTTTGTTGTTGTAAGAAGAGAACTCTTTTTGCAATGAAACCAAAGTCCACAGCTTTCCTCTTCACAGTTTTTGTGTAGCATCAAAGAACTCCAAAGATATATGAAGTACAAATTTTCCTCCTTTTCTTTCCAGGCTGTTATTTCTCAAGGGGTGGCCTGAGGATCTTTAGGGAACCATAAAATGTCAAAAAATAGTGCATGGAACAACTGTAAATGAGTAAAACCACAATAACAACCCAAACCCTTCCCTTCTAATTCTATACATGGCAGCAAGCAGACAATGGAAGTGTATTTAATACACTTTCAAAGTTTTGCAGCATTTTTACCTGGTTGTAAATCAAACACCTTAGGACTCCCTTGTCCAGAGCAGGTCTTGGCTTACTCTCCAAATGCCTAAATGTTCTTTCATTATAGGCAGCAGAGAAATGCCACTGCAAAGGCATCTGCTCTTCACTCCTCTTCCATTCTAAGTCACACTCCTCAAACTCGCTTTCTTTTTCTCATGCTTGTTAGTTCAAGCAACCATTGTTTTGTTAGTGGTTGGTTATCTAATCCTGTTGCACAGAACTGTTGTCATTACGCTTTGTGCTGAAGTAACAACACTAAGAAAATGAGTAGAAAACCTGAACAACCCCAAGTGTATCTCTGTCTTGCTGAGATAAGATGCCATGGCAGGGCTCAGCTGAAGTATGGCTGGATAAAGAGGAGCACAGAGGACACATTAATGTTAGTTTGGACACAGGATGGATACAGTGCACACAGTAAGGACGTGTGAGGCACAAGGGTGTTGCTTGCACATCATCTCCCTATGGCTGAAGGAACTGAAATGTGAAGGCCGTTACTTCAGTGCTGGATCAGCCTGAAGGCCTGGCCTGTTTTCAAAGGTTTGCACATTTTAGTGCAACTCTGATGATCAGTTTTACAATCTGACAATTGTCAAACTTGCTAACACCTTAATCACAGCTCAGCTGGCAGAAGATGTTGAAAAAGTATGTCATACTGCTTTCCATTGCCGTCATAGACTCCAGTACCTAATTCATACACAAGTAGCCCATCTCATGTCGTTCCTTCTACAGGGGCAATGACTTCGTTGCTTGCCTGGCTGAAGCACTGTATAATAAGCAGCAGCATAAATTTGAGGTCTGTCATCAATGCAAAGTAATTGCCTTACATTTTCTAAAACTCTTCACCTATTTTACCAGAAACTTGCATTAAGGGAAGACACCATCAGAAGCAAGCTGACATAAAACTGACTGAAGGAGCATACCTCTAGGAATATTTTGCAGCATATATGGCAAACTGTGTATATTGTGACAGTATCAGATGGGATACATGCTGATATCCTCTCTAAGAGAAAAATCTCATTAAGGCAGACAGGACTGACAGCTTCTATCCAGACTTTGCATGTACATAGTGCTGCCCTCACCCTGAGTTTGGAAAGTAGCCAGGCAAGTTTAATGAACAGAGCCCATTAAAAGCCCTGAGTTTGCAGAAGGATGAACCAAGTCACACGGAAGTTATCACTTGCTGCAGGTCACACATCAATTCAGGACCAGAGCTAGTGACAGAATCTAGGAAAAGAGCTGAAAGAACAATATATTTTTTGGGGAAAAAATATATATAAAATAACCCAGGAAGTGTATATTCTCATATTCTGGGTGAAAAAAAACATTCCAGTTCTTTTCACCACCTCTTTTACATTTCCTCTCTTTCATCCTTCCTGAACTCTCCAACTTTTCAATGCAAAGTATGTCTTTCAATAAGAAATTTCATTGGAAAATCATAAAATTGTAAAATGCATTAGATCGGAAGAGACCTCCAAAGGTCATCTAGTCCAATTCCCCTGCAGTGAGCAGGGATCTCTTCAACTAGATCAGGTTGCTCAGAGCCCCATCAAGTCTGACCCTGAATGCCTCCAGGGATGGGGCCCCCACCACCTCTTTGGGTAACCTGTGCCGGTGTTTCACCATCCTCATTGTAAAACACTAGCAGCATTTAATGTTTTTTTCCAAAGTTCCTATCTCCAATTTTGGAGCCAAAATTATTGGGTGAATTTAGTCCCAATGTATGAACCATTTATTTGGGCAATACTACACTTTTTTCACCACAAATTCTCTGGTCAAAATACAAAAAACTAAATAATAATCACCAGTCCTCACTAGGAAACCACATACCCATGCCTTTCTTGCGCTCTCACTGCCTTTATCCTTGTCCTAATTGTATTATCAGCTGTGATCCCAATGCTTACATGGTACTTCAAAACCCCGTAAGGACTATTATCCCTTCACAAAGAGTAGAAGAAAGTGAAATTCACTGCACAGAGGAATTGGTGAGCATGTGGTGGGACAAAACAAATATTCTGAAAAGGGAGCCCTGGGAAGATGGCTCATCTCCAGACCAAGGGCTTTTCTGTCCCAAGAGGAGTTCTGCTCTAAGAACTGCATCCAGCAAAGACAACCTGGGAAGGTAATGTCGCAGGAGCTGTAATCCTGTGGGATGAACCAGAGCCTTCAGCTCATGGGTTTGATGCCTCTGGAGGGTGTCCGAAGAGATGTGGGAGGGGGCACAGATGTGTCCTCCTGGCGTGGGTGTACTCAGAGCCAGTACCATGCACAGGAATGCAGGGGTGAAGGGGGGGGGGGGGGAATGATGCCCATCATGTCTCTGCTCTCTGCTCTCTGCAGAGCACAGATGGGAGAATTAATAAGAAGAAAGGAGTCCAGCTACCAAAATTGCCCTTCTCCATGCTTGCCATGGTTTTCATTATTGAAAGACTCCCCGTTTATAAAATCTCAGGTGTGCTAAATAATAATAATTATTATTATTGTAGTAATATAAATAAAAATTATAATTAAAAAGCCTAAGCATTCTCATAAACACAGATTATTATTTTTTCATACTTAATACAAAATCCAGAGACCCCCTTCTGACCGCAGCAATCCCTCATCTCAGCCCCAGCCTCCTCCCTCCATGGACCCTGGGGCCACTACGAGCAAAGAAGGAGCAAAGCCTGAGGGTGATGGCAGGGCACAACAGTCAGTGTGTCACTGTGATAATCTTCTTAAAGGAGGAGGGCAGGACATAATTAAATATCCTGGCCTGAAGTCCTAACAGAGCAACTGGAAGATCTAATGCTCCTCCCATAATAAACTGTAGCTCATTTACTACTGCTTTGCTTATGTGTCTAGAAATTAGTTCAGCCCCAAGCCTCGACTCTCAGCATTCTTCATCACCAGAGATACCAACCTCCTGCTCTCAGATTATTGCTGCAGTGATGACACCTACTTTTATCTGCATCTGAGAAGCCACAAAATTAAGCAAGCAGATTTTGTCACACATTTTCCTATGGCAGCCACAAAACCGTGTGTGGCCAAATCTTTTTTCACATATAGGATTAGATGATCTCTAAGGTCCCTTTCAACCTAAGACATTCCATGATTCTATGATTCTATGATTCTATGATTCTACGATTATGGGGGAGGATGCTTTGAGTTTCCAAACATTCTTTAGCAATTCAGCAGAATGATGAGCAAACAGCTGGAAGTCATGCAGCAGCTGGCCACTGCGCTCCTCAAGAAAGGAAAACACTGAGAGCATAAGAAGGTATGACTAAATGTAGGGTACAGGCTGAAAGCAGTGGGGACAATCAACCAACCAAAGGTTAAGATGGAAAGTAACAGATTTCTCTTGAGAGGGGTTACAGGACACAGGAGATGCACTCACCATGAGCTGGATATGACAACACAAGAGACCACATCCAGCTTTACACTGACCTGATTCAACCTTTGCACAAATATCATTCAGACAGTAGAGACGATAGCGGTGGTTAGGGTGCCCAGTGTTTATGGCTGTGTCCCATGCCCAGAGCTCTATTTTGGCTGTACAAAGAGCCTGGAAATCCACTTGGGATCAAAAATAACTGAATTTGAATAGATTTCCTCATCCTTTGGCACCAATTATTTTTGGTTCTTTCAGAAGGTGAAACCGAATTTCCCACAGATGTAAAGCACGATAACTCAACTTCAGGCATGGGGGTTACGTGAATGTAAAACTGGCAAGAGATCCGTCAGGCCTTCAGATAAGGCAGACATTAACGGCTGAAGTTCTTTCAACTACTGTAGCTTCCATTTGGATTATCTCACCCTCAAGTTATTTCATAATCATAGAATCATAGAATCATAGAATCAATTGGGTTGGAAAAGACCTCAGAGATCATCAAGTCCAACCCTTGGTCCAACTCCAGTCCGTTTACTAGATCATGGCACTAAGTGCCATGTCCAATCCCAGTTTAAAAACCTCCAGGGACGGTGAATCCACCACCTCCCTGGGCAGGCCATTCCAATGCCTGACCACTCTCTCTGTAAAGAATTTCTTTCCAATATCCAGCCTAAATTTCCCCTGGCAGAGCTTAAGCCCGTACCCCCTTGTCCTGTTGCTAACTGCCTGGGAGAAGAGACCAGTCCCCACCTGGCTATAACTTCCCTTCAGGTAGTTATAGAGAGTGATGAGGTCACCTCTAAGCCTCCTCTTCTCCAGACTAAACAACCCCAGCTCCCTCAGCCTCTCCCCATAGGTCTTGTGTTCCAGTCTCTTCACCAGTCTTGTTGCTCTTCCCTGGACCCGCTCCAGCACTTCAATATCTTTCCTGAACTGAGGGGCCCAGAACTGAACACAATACTCCAGGTGTGGCCTCACCAATGCAGAGTACAGGGGAAGGATCACTTCCCTTGTCCTGCTGACCACGCTATTTTTGATACAGGACAGGATACCATTGGCCTTCTTGGCCACCTGGGCACACTGTTGGTTCATGTTGAGCTTCCTGTCAATGGATATGAACAGGAGATATCCTTATGTATAAACATCTCACCTGGTCTTCGATTCTGTTATCTTTATCTTACAGTACTTTCTGCACCTCATATTTATTGCAACTGTGTGTTTTGGTTTTCCTATTTCAAACTGCATACTCCTCCCAAAGGGAGAACTCATCAAATTTAATGCATCTCATTATCACTATGCCTGTCTAGAGCAGAATATGCTGTTATAAATCATAGAATCATTAGGGTTGGAAAACACCTCTAAGATCATCTAGTCCAATTGTCTACCCAACACTACCATGACCACTAAACCATCTCCTGAAGTGCCACGTGTACATGTGTTTTGAACACCTCCAGGGATGGTGACTCTACCACTTCCCTGGGCAGCCTGTTCTAATGCCTCATCACTCTTTCAGTAAAGAAATTGTTCCTAATATCCAATCTAAACTTCCCCTGGTGCAAACTTAAGCCCATTTTCTCTTGTCCTATCATTAGTAACTTGGGAGAAGAGACCAACAGCCACCTCACTACAACCTCCTTTCAGGTAGTTGTAGAGAGCAATGAGGTCTCCTCTCAGCCTCCTCTTCTCCAGACTAAACAGTCCCAGCCCACTCAGCTGCTCCTCATAAAATAGGTTCTCTAGACCCCTCACCAGCTTTGTTGCTCTTTGGAATTGCTCCAGCACTTCAATGTCTTATACTGCAGCACCAAAAACTGCACACAGTACTCAAGCTGTGGCCTCACCAGTGCCAAATACAGGGGAATGATCACTTCCCTACTTCTACTGGTTACCTGGGCACACTGCTGGCTCACGTTCAGCCGGCTGTCCATCAACACCCTGAGATCCCTCTCTGCCAGGCAGCTTTCCAGCCACTCTTCCCCAAGACTGTAGTGCTGCTTGTGGTTGTTGTGACTGAAGTGCAGAACTCGGTATGTGGCCTTGTTGAACCTCACACAATTGGCTTCAGCCCATTGATGAAGGCTGTCAAGATCCCTCTGCAGAGCCTCCCTACCCTCCAGCAGATCAACACTCCCACTAAATTTGGTGTCATCCATGAATTTACTGAGGGTGCATTTGATCCCCTCATCCAGACCATCGATAAAGATGTTAAGACTGGCCCCAAAACCGAGCCCTGGGGGACGCCGCTTGTGACTGGTCATCAACTGTATTGAACTCCGTTCACCACCACTCTCTGGGCTTGGCCATCCAGCCAGTTTTTAACCCAGAAAAGAGCACACCTGTCTAAGCCATGATCCACCAGCTTCTCTACCAGAATGCTGTGGGAGACAGTGTCAAAGGCTTTACTAAAGTCCAGGTAGACAACATCCATAACCTTACTCTCATCCACTAGGTGGATCAATTGGTTTTAGAAGGAGAGCACGTTCATAGAATTATAGAATGGCTTAGGTTGGAAGGGAGCTTAGAGATCATCTAATCTAACCTCCCTGCCATGGGCAGGTACACCTCTCAACTAGACCAGGTTGCTCAAGGCCTCATCCAACCTGGCCTTGAACATCTCCAGGAAGGGGGCATCCACAACTTTTCTTGCCACCCTCGTACTGAAGAATTTCTTCCTAAGATCTAATCTAAATCTATTCTCCTTCAACCCATTTCCCCTTGTCCTATCAGTGGATGCTCTTGTAAAAAGTCTCTCCCCAGCCTTCCTGTAGGATCCCTTCAGGTATTGGAAGGCAGCTATTAGGTCCCCCCGAAGTCTTCTCTTTTCAAGACTGAACAATCCCAGCTCCCTCAGTCTGTCCTTGAAGCAAAGGTGCTCCAGCCCCTGGATCATCTTTGTGGCCTCATCTGAACACGCTCCAACAGTTCTATGTCCCTCTTATGGTGGGGACACCAGAACTGGATGCAGGATTCGAGGTGGGGTCTCACAAGAGCAGAGTAAAGGGGGAGAATCACCTCTCTTGACCTGCTGACTATGCTTCTCTGGATACATCCCAGGACGTGGTTGGCCTTCTGGGCTGCATGAGCGCACTACCGGCTCATGTTGAGCTCCTCCTCTATCAACATCCCCAAGTCCTTCTCTTCAGGGCTACTGTCAACCCACTCTGCACCCAGTTTGTATTTGTGCCTGGGATTGGCCCGACCCAGGTGCAGGACCTTGCACTTAGACTTGTTGAAGCTCATGCAGTTTGCACTGGCCCATTTCTCAAGCCTATCACAGTCCCTCTGGATGGTATCTCTTCCCTCAAGTGAGTCCACGGCACCACACTGCTTGGTGTCGTCGACAAACTTGCTGAGGGTGCACTCGATGCCATCGTCCATGTCGCTGACAAAGATGTTGAACAGCACTGGACCCAGAACAGACCCCTGAGGAACACCGCTTGTCACTGGTCTCCATGTGGACATCGAGCCATTGGCCACAACTCTCTGAGTGAGACCATCCAGCCAGTTCTTTATCCACCGAGTGGTCCATCCATCAAATCCGTGTCTCTGCATCTTAGAGACAAGGATGTTTTGTGGGATAGTGTCAAATGTCTTGCATGAATCCAGGTAGATGACATCAGTTGTTCTTCCCATATCAACCAGAGCTGTAGCTCTGCTGTAGAAGGCCACCAAATTGGTCAGGAACGATTTGTCCTTAGTGAAGACATGTTGGCTGTCATCGATCACCTCACTATTTTTCATGTGCCTTAGTACAGCTACCAGAAGAATCTGTTCCATGATTTTACCTGGCACAGAGGTGAGGTTGGTCAAGCAGGACCAGCCTTTCATGAACTTGTGCTGGCTGGGTATGATCCCCTGGTTATCCTGCACATGCCATGTGAACGTACTCAAGATGAACCGCTCGATAATCTTCTGCAGTATCACAGAATCACAGAATATTAGGGTCTAGAACGGACCTCAAAAGACCATCTAGTCCAGCCCCGCTGCCAGAATAGGATCACATACAGTAGATTGCACAGTCACCCTCACAGTAAAAAAGTTTTTTCTAATATTTTTGTGGAACCTCCTATGTTCCAGCTTGTACCTGTTGCCCCTTGTCCTGTCATTGGACATCCCTGAAAAGAGCCTGACTCCATCCTCCTGACACTCCCCCTTGACATATTTATAAACATTAATGAGGTCACCCCTCAGCCTCCTCTTCTCCAAGCTAAAGAGACCCAGCTCCTTCAGCCTTTCCTCATAAGGGAGATGTTCCACTCCCTTCATCATCTTTGTGGCTCTGTGCTGGACTCTCTCCAGCAGTTCCCTGTCTTTCTTGAACTGAGGGGCCCAGAACTGGACACAATATTCCAGATGGGGCCTCACCAGGGCAGAGTAGAGGGGCAGGAGGACCTCCCTCGACCTACTTGCTACTCCCCTTCTAATACACCCCAGGATGCCATTGGCCTTCTTGGCCACGAGGGCACAGTGCTGGCTCATGGTCATCCTGCTGTCCACCAGAACCCCCAGGTCCCTTTCCCCTACACTGTTCTCCAACAGGTCAGTCCCCAACCTATACTGGCACATGGGGTTATTCTTTCCCAGGTGCAAAACTCTACACTTGCCCTTGTTGAACTTCATAAGATTTCTCCCCGTCCAGCCCTCCAGCCTGTCTAAGTCTCTCTGAATGGCAACACAGCCTTCTGGGGTGTCAAGCACTCCTCCCAGCTTTGTGTCGTCAGCAAACTTGCTGACAACACTCTCTAATCCCTTGTCCATGTCATTGATGAAGATTTTGATCAGCACTGGCCCCAGTACTGACCCCTGAGGGACCCCACTAGACACAGGCCTCCAACTAGACTCTGCCCCATTGATCACAACTTTCTTGCTTCTTCCCTTCAACCAATTAGTGACCCACCTCACTACTTGGTCATCCAGACCACACTTCCTCAGTTTACCTATGAGGATGCTGTGGGAGACGGTGTCAAATGCCTTGCTGATATCCAGATAGACCACCTCCACTGTACGGCCACCATCCATCCACCTGGTTATGTCTTCATAAAAGGCTATCAGGTTGGTCAAACATGACTTCCCCTTGGCAAAGCCATGCTGACTGCTCCTAATAACCTTCTTATCCCTGATATGCCTAGAGACAACGCCAAGGATAAGATGTTCCTTCACCTTTCCAGGGATGGAGGTCAGGCTGACCGGTCTGTAGTTACCCGGGTCATCCTTCCTGCCCTTCTTATAGACTGGAGTGACATTCGCTTTCCTTCAGTGTTCAGGCACCTCACCTGTTCCCCACGACTTACCCAAGATGATGGAGAGTGGCCTAGCAATGACCTCCGGCAGCTCCCTCAGCACCCGTGGGTGCATCCCATCAGGGCCCATGGATTTGTGGATGTTCAGATTGCCTAACTGATCCCTAACCCAGTCCTCCTCAACCAGGGCAAACTCCTCCTTCATCCTGACTTCCTCTGGGGCCTCAGGGCTCCTGAGGACAGTCTCCAGCAGTACAGACAGAGGCAAAGAAGGCATTCAGTAACTCTGCCTTCTTTCTGTCCTCTGTCTCCAGGGCACCCACCTCATTCACCAGAGGGCCTACATTGCCTCTAGTGTTAGTTTTGTCAGCAATGTATTTGAAGAAACCCCTTCTGTTGACCTTGAGCTCCTTCACAAGTTTTAGTTCCAAGGAGGCCTTAGCATTTCTAATCACCTCTGTACATTCACTGATAGCAGTCCTATACTCCACCCAAGTGGTCTGCCCTTCCTTCCACAATTTATATACCCTCCCCTTCCACCTGAGTCTGCCCAGCAAATCCCTGGTTAACCATGCAGGTCTCCTGGATATCTTCCTTGATTTCCTACCTGTTGGGATGCACTGATTCTGAGCCTGGAAGAAGTGGTCCTTGAATGCCAACCAACTCTCTTGGGTCCCTTTACCTTCCAGTTCCCTGTCCCATGGGGTTTTCCCTAGCAATTGCTTGAAAAGGTCAAAGTTGGCCCTGTTGAAGTCCGGAGTTTCGATCCTGCCTGGTATTCTGTTTCTACCGCACAAGATCCTGAACTCTACCATCTCATGGTCACTGCAGCCAAGATTGCCCTCAACCTTCACTGCTTCAACCAGACCTTCCTTGTTGGTGAGCACAAGGTCCAGCAGTGCTCCTCTCCTGGTCAGCTCATCCACCATTTGCATCAAGAAGTTATCATCGATGCACCGGAGGAACCTCCTGGACTGCGAAATGCTGGCTGTGTAGGCCTTCCAGCAAATATCTGGGTAGTTGAAATCCCCCATGAGAACCAGGGCCTGTGATTGAGAGGCTGCTGTCAGCTGCCTGTAAAAGGCCTCATCAACTTCCTCCTCCTGATCAGGTGGTCTGTAATAGACACCCACCACAGTATCACCTACGCTAGCCTGCCCCTTAATTCTTATCCACAAACTCTCGACTTACTCCTCGTCCGCCCTTCGATAGATGTCAATACATTCCAGTTGCTCTCTCACGTAAAGAGCAACTCCACCACCTTGCCTTGTTGGTCTGTCTTTCCTAAAAAGGACAGAGCCATCAAGGTCCACATTCCAGTTATGTGAGTTGTCCCACCAGGTCTCTGTAATTGCAATGAGATCATAGCTCTCCAACCGCACACAGATTTCTAGTTCACCCTGCTTATTCTTGCATTGGTATACAGACACTTAAGAGATTTAATGGAGAAGCATCTGTTACCGTTGCTTGTGCCATTCATGTTGGAGTTGATGCATTTGAGCAGGGTCATTGTTTTGACACCTAACCCTGGATACTTCCCCCTGGCTTGTCTGTAATGAGCCTGGTTTTATCATCCCCTTCCCCCTTCCAACCTAGTTTAAAGCCCTATCAGTCAGTCCTGCCAACTCACCAGCAAGAATTCTCCTCCCTCTCTGACACAGCCCACTCCATTTATATCTCTCATGCCCGGAGCTGCGTAAACTTCCTCACGATCATAAAACCCAAAATGCTGCTGGCGTCACCAGTCTTTAAGTCATGCATTAACTGCATGTACTTTTCTGTCCCTTTCAGTATTCCTGCCTGCTACTGAAGGGATAGAAGAGAAAACTACCTGTGCCTCCGATCCTTTGATCAACTGACCTAGTGACTTAAAGTCCTTTTTAATTCTCTTTGTACTCCTTTGTTTGATCTCATCACTGTCAGCCTGGACAACCAGCAATGGGTAGTAATCAGCAGGACATACCAGACTAGGGAGTTTTTTGGTCATGTCCCTAATCTGAGCTCCAGGGAGGCAACAGACTTCCCGGTGGGCTGAGTCCAGGCAGCAGATAGGGCCCTCTGTTCCCCTCAGGAGGGAGTCTCCAATTACAATTACCCTCCTTTTTTTCTTAGATGAAGAAGTCCTAATGCGTGTGGCTGACTGACTCACCCTTGACAGCCCCATGGATGAACCCCCATCTGTCTCTTCCTTTGCCTGGCTCTCATTGTCTAGAGCCCCATATCTGTTTTGCAAGGACAACCAGGCAGGTGAGGGAGGCTGGGCAGGGATTTTCCTTCCTCTCCTGGCAGGCACCTGCTTCCACTCCTCCCCATCCTTTAGGTTCCCTCCTTTTTCCTGGTGGCCAGAGGGGAGGGGATTTTCAGCTTCTTGCGGAGCTTGCTGCTTACGATTCAGGAAGTGGCTCCATCAGTCTATCTCTCTTTCAGACTCCCTGATACTCCTCAGCCTTTCTGCTTCATGCTTCAGCTCAGCCACCAGACTGAGCAGATCGTTCACCTGGTCACATCTGACAAAGGTGTCATCTCCACTACCCTCCATCACAAGTGCCATACTCCTGCACTCTCTGCAGCCCGAGGCCTGAACACCGACCCAGAGTCAGGAAATAATGAATAGACAAAGTTCCACCTTCATAAATAAAACAATAAAATTCCTGTAATTCTTACATAATCTTGAAGGGTTGTTTTGTTTTAAAACCAGCAATATTTTAGTAGATCTTTTTGTTCTACTACTATTGTACTGTTAAGTGGGAGAAGTGTTTGACAAGTGAATCTTTAGTAATGACACCTGCAGCTTTTATTGATTTTTTTGAAAATACTGACCTAACTCAGAAATACTGAGCTCAGCAGCACTTGTGAGAATATACTAAAAGAACATGTGACTGGTACACATTGCATGAAAATTTATTTAACATTAAATCCAACAGAAGCTGATGGCCAAAACTAGAGACACTTAAATGATGTTGGAAAACTTTTTCCCTTCCTGGACTGGACATAATTCACCTCTGGGCTTTATTCCACTGAAGACACACAAATATAATTTCCCATAAGGATTTAAAATGGTACATAAATTTGTAATAGGGCCACTTTCCTTAAGCTGTTTCTGTTCACTTGCAGTAATATGACTTTCTGAACAGCGCAACCATACAAGGAGATGGATGCAGGATTGGGGTGAGGTGGCAGAGCAGAAAGATGGCTCAGCCCTGATTGCCAGTGCTTCCTCACGCCACACAGCTCTGCTCAGTCCAGTCCCATGAGGAATGCCTCCAAATAGCTTGAGAGAACATACCTGTTTGCATATACAGCAAACTAATTACATAGAGTCAAATTTCATCGAAAATAATAAGAATAATTACAATGTTCCAAACAGTACTCTGTAGAGGAATTTCTTGTGGAGCAGAGGTGCAGTATCCCTTTAAAGGTTTTGGACAACCCAGCTTAGGCCTAAACAAAGGCTCTGTCCTTGGAGCTGCCTTGGGACACTGAGAGGAGGAGGTGCAGCTGTTTTGCGAAGAGCCTTGCCGGGGGGAGAAGGGGGGAGCGAGAGCCACCTGCATAGCTGAATGGCACTACCCAATAAAACGCTGGTGCATGTAAACCTGTAACTGACCAACTCTGTTAAGGGGCAGGCGCGTGGACACTGCTTAACTGTATATATTGAGCTGTCCGGAGCAATAAAGGGAGGACGACTTGTAGCCATATTGGTGAGATGGTCGTTACTTGGCCGGCTCTCCGAAGGGACCCTTCTTCAGTACTCATCTGGGAATCTCAGTTAGCTTCACAAACAGTAATTAATTCAGCTTCTTAACTCTCTGCAAGATAGTGAATTACTAATCTTCCCATTTTATGGATGGGGATATACACATGCAGAAATGTCTACAAGATGCTAGCTAGATTTAGACATCTTCTCATGGCCTGTTCTCTACCTTGTGCTGTCTCCCATATCAGCTGGTAATCTCCCTTTGCATAAAAATGCAAAATTGTATTCTGCTGTTTTGGACCAAAGAAGAAATGTCTCCAAAGCCACCTAAGGTTTAACATAATCAAAATATGTAATACTTGACACGAGACCTGAATTAAATACCTGCTTGGTGTCCCCTGTGCTGTGACAGAAAAAACATCCAGATGGGAACCCACTAGATTTGGCTTTGTAACTTTCCCTAATGAAGCTGATGACAAATTTAGCTTTATTTATTTTGCCAAATACTGCTATTACCCAGCAGATGACCCAGTAAAAAAGTCAGATTAAGCACCAGAAGAGAGATCTGCCTGTCTTTGACCTTAGATACAGGGCATGAAGCGTCAGGGCTCTGAGGGCAGTACTCCAACACAGAGAGATAACAGGTCTGTCCCTAAAATAAATACCAAGCTGGCCATTCCAATGGAACCACCTCTAGCTTTATAATCTCTTTGTCATTTTAAATCTCTGGATGAGTTATTATATTGCAAGTCATACACAATTAGTATGTTATGATTCCTCAGTAGTACTCCATGAGTACATAGAAGATGGGGAGGAATAAAGAAAAAGGCTAGCAACGTTGACACCAGTCTTAACCAAGCTTGATTTGCCTGCTTTCTCAAAAAGAAAATCTTTGGGTATGCTCAAAATATTAAAAATGTTTGGTTTAGTTGAGGAGTAACTGAATACAGTATGGGCTTAGCTGTTTGAATTACTAGCTGTTCTACAAATATTCATGCATAAACTATCTTTGAATACAAGGCTGTTCTACAGGTAAGACAGGAAGTAGGAGACATTCTCATCTATTTTTAACTTGGTCACAAAGTAGATTTGTGACTTGGAAAAATTATTTTTTGTTGTGTCTTGGATTCCCTCAAAGAAAACAAACCTTGTGGCCAGTGTCCATGACAGCTGTGCTGCAGTGAATACAAAGTGGATGAAAAAATATTACTACTAGACTGTGAAAGGGAAGATTTCAGACCCACTCACATTTTTTAGCAGTTCGAAGAACTGCATAAACTGCCAGGCAATGGTGAACGAGGTCCATTGCAATGACACTGCTGGAAAAAAGAACCGGCGCCCAGTGTGCTCATCTCCTAAAACCAAAGCCTGCTTTAATTTTCCCAATTTAGGGCTACTAAACAGTTCCCCTGCAAACTCCCTTTACCACATTTCTCTGACGTGAGCCAGCAGCTAATTTCTTTTGTGGCCCTAACCTGCAACATCAGTATGAACTGTGAGGGCTGAAAACATGTCCGGAGGATCTTTTACAGTTCCTGGTGATGAGAAGGGCTGTGAGCAACAAAGTGTGTCACATCTATTTGTCAGCTGCAAAGCTGAAACCAATAGCAGGGTACGAAGAGAGAGCTAATAACCCCATCTCTAACTGATACTTCATGTGGTAGATTATGTTTCTGGGGCTCCTTTGCCTGTTCCACATATGGCTAAAAACAAGTCCTGCTGCACTCTGGTGAGGATGTGCTCATGTCATCTCATCAGCTGCCTGAGACCAAAAGGCCAAGGTAAACCAGGTACACAAGAAAGTTCTACATGATCTGCTGCTGTTTATCAGTGTCACAGGTTTGAGTCTGATGGGGTTTTTTTGTAAAAAAAAAGTGGGAATAGACTCCTATGAAACTTTGAGAGCCTCCCCCAGCCCCAGATAGAGTCGGACCTGCCTCTGGCCAGGGCCAGGCCAATCAGCGTCTCTGTGATCAAAGTATTTAAGAGGCAAACCCATTGCTGCTTCTCTCTCTTTTGGTTTTGTCTTGTTTTGAGCTATCCTGTCTTTAATGTTGGGGAGTTTTTCTGTTGGAGGAGGAAGAGGTGAGAGGAGAACAAAGGAACGTAGCCCTGAGGAGAAAGAGGGGGAGAAGAGTCCCAGAGGAGAAGGAGAAGGAGAAGGCTGCTGGAGCAGGACCTCTTCCTGAAGTCTGTGGTGGTCAAGATGTCAGGAAGATGATTGCCTGCCAACTGAGAGACTGATGGCAGCGAGAACGTCCAGCATGCATTGGTACCTGCAGAGAGGGGAGAGGGGAGAGAGACTGAGCATCTTCAGTAAAGCATTTGACACAGTCTCCCACAGCATCCTTGCTGCTAAACTGAGGAAGTGTGGTCTAGACTCTCGGGTAGTGAGGTGGACTGTGAACTGGCTAAGGGAAAGAAGCCAGAGAGTCGTGGTCAATGGGGCGGAGTCTGGTTGGAGACCTGTATCCAGTGGAGTCCCTCAAGGGTCAGTACTGGGACCAGTATTATTCAATATATTCATCAATGACTTGGATGAGGGACTAGAGAGTACTATCAGCAAGTTTGCTGATGACACCAAGCTGGGAGGAGTGGCTGACACGCCAGAAGGCTGTGCTGCCATCCAGCGAGACCTGGACAGGTTGGAGCGTTGGGTGGGGAAAAATTTAATGAAATATAACAAGGGAAAATGTAGATTCTTGCATCTGGGTAGGAACAACCTCAGGTTCCAGTATAAGTTGGGGAATGACTTATTAGAGAGTAGTGTAGGGGAAAGGGACCTGGGAGTCTTGGTGGACAGCAGGATGACCATGAGCCAGCACTGTGCCCTTGTGGCCAGGAAGGCCCATGGCATCCTGGGGTGTATTAGAAGAGGGGTGGTTAGTAGGTCAAGAGAGGTTCTCCTTCCCCTCTACTCTGCCCTGGTGAGACCCCATCTGGAATATTGTGTCCAGTTCTGGGCCCCTCAGTTCAAGAAAGACAGGGAACTGCTGGAGAGAGTCCAGCACAGGGCAACTAGGATGATGAAGGGAGTGGAGGATCTCCCTTATGAGAAAAGAATGAGGGAGCTGGGGCTCTTTAGTTTGGAGAAGAGGAGGCTGAGGGGTGACCTCATTAATGTTTACAAATATATCAAGGGTGAGTGTCACGAGGATGGAGCCAGGCTCTTCTCGGTGACAACCACTGATAGGACAAGGGGTAATGGGCTGAAACTGGAACATAAGAGGTTCCGCTTAAACTCGAGAAGAAACTTCTTCTCAGTGAGGGTGACGGAGCACTGGAACAGGCTGCCCAGGGAGGTTGTGGAGTCTCCTTCTCTGGAGACATTCAAGACCTGCCTGGACGCGTTCCTGTGTAGCATAATCTAGGCATTCCTGCTCTGGCAGGGGGATTGGACTTGATGATCTTTCGAGGTCCCTTCCAATCCCTAACATTCTATGATTCTATGATTCTATGATCAGTGGGGGACATGCCCGAAGTGATCCGTGGCCCCGAGGGACTCACGAGGAGGAAGAGGATTGCCCCCTGTGAGGCAGACACCACATGGCATGAAGGAGAGACTGCGAGGAGCCTTCTTTCTCAAGGAGGAGCTGCCTTAGACAATGAGTAGTGGCCAAATGGACTGCACCCCCCACTTCTGCCCCGCTTTGCACTGATGGGGGGGAAGGAGGTAGCTGGGGAGATGGGAGGAGTGGGGGGGGGGGGGCAAAGGGTATTTAAGATTGAGTCATATTTATTGATGTATTCCTCTTACTATCCTACTTTGTAAACGGTGGTGGTGAATTAAATCTATGTGTTTTTTCTCCTCTAGTCACTCTGGTTCTTTACCTGTTATCTTAAACAGTAGATTGTTACCCTCCCTATCCTTAATCTCAAACCCTTGAGCCTTTTTAGTTGCAATTTTCTCCCTCCACATCACTGTGGAAATCGGGGTGGGGGAAGGAGTGAGCTGGAGACCATGTGGTTCTTTGTCCCAGTTGGCTTGAAACATGACAGTCAGTGCTTAAATACTCACAGTCCTGTGTCAGTCAGCCTGGTACTATTATGGCTTTGTTATTCCTCCCTGCTCGCAGTGCTCTGCAGGAACTGCACCCAAGCTAGGAGGCCACCAAAACCATGAGGCACCTGGGAACAAGGCTGGTATATGCAAAATTCACCATCACTGAAGCTTTAGAGATAGCAGTCACTGCTACAGGAGGATGAAAGGGAGGAGAAGACATTACGCACCTTGGAGAAGAAACCAACCCTTGGCATTTCATGTAGGAGGGCAGAGGAAATGTCATCCAACCCTCCCCAGCCTAGATCGGAGTGATGAGAGAAGGAAATTGAACCAGCTTTTAAAATCTCTGGAAGATATCTCAGCAGCTTACATTCAAGTTGTCAGTCAGTTAGATGAATTCCTAAATGCCCATGATTAGCCCTCTTTCCCAATTAGCAGGAGGAGAAGAGTTACAGTTCTTGTGCAAAGCAGTTCTGGAGACATGCATTAATTTCCATGGACTTGAATGTAAACAATAACTAAAAACTCCCTCTAACTTTCCAGAGAGACACGCTTTGAGTGCACATGTCCTTGTGTGCCTTTGCCATCTGGAGCGGTATGAGGTCCCTCTTTCACTCCCTGAGTCAAAAGCGATCAGGTTCAGAGCCACTATTCCCAACAGAACCCAACTGCCTGCTCCTTGAGAAGTTGCTTGGCTTCTTGGGAGGATTTTTTGGTTTTTAAACTCAGTGGAAGAAGGGGAAGAGGAGGATCGTTTTTGCATTTGCAGAGTAGCTGGAAACAACAGTAGCATCTCTTGCTCCCAAGAAACCCATCACCCTTTGGAGCTACCCTGTCCCAGCTGGAAGCGAGCACAGGGAGAGGTGGGCAGTTAGTATAAACAAAACCTATCAACCCAGAAAAGAGGCTGAAGCATGACTGCACTAAACAAATCATGGTGGAATCAATAAGTGGCAAAGTAATTGACATTATTATAGCTGATGGAAAATTTTTGATGCTGCTCATGTTTACTTTCAAAACACTACTCAAACATTTAATTGGCTCGGTTCTCATGTAGCTGATTGCTCTTTTTTCCTTCTGGAGTGTAATAGGTTTGTACTTACAGACAGAAACTTTGGGATATGCTTTCCTGGCTATGTCCACTGGCCACAAGGTGGAGGATGAAGCTTTGCACAAACAGAGCAACACAGAAGAAGCAATCACAGAGAGAAATAGGTCTGACATGAGATGTTCGATCATTTTAACCTCTGTGTTCCCCCAGTTCATTGCGAGTTCAAATCTAGCCCCTACCAAACAGCCCTATGTTTGCAGCACCTAAAATACTATGAGTTAAGTGCAAGGATGAGAATTGCATCTGGTGATGTCACCAAAGGGAGGGTTTGGTACTTTAGTCACTAAATGCTTGTGTGTGCACTCTCCGGCATATTTCTCACACTATTTGATAAAAAGTTAATAATGGCTGAGTGTCTGTGCTCAGAAAACACCTCTCCTTCACCTTGCTAGACTCTATGGCCAAAGCATCCTCATCCTCTGATTTGAGCCTTCTTCCAGAAAACCAGCTGCCCCCCATAGGTCAGGCCTGCACAGACAGGAAGAGTTCATTCAGAGGCTTCAAAGTGTTTCCCCATTTTTTTTTAAAGCCTCACAAAATCATTTTAAAAGCCTCACAAAATCAGTAATTTGTAAGGAGCAGTCAGGTTCTTGAGGTGTATGAAATTGGGAAACGGAGCTTTTTTAAGCTTTCATCAGAAAAAGCAGCTTGGCTTGGTGCTGAGACACAGCTGCTGAAGATCGAACTCAAGGTGCCTTCAAAGCAGATTTGAGACCAGAAGATGACAAACGGGCAAGTTCAACACAGGGAAGATCAGTTCTTGTCTTTTCCATGCCAAACAGGACTTACAGAAAATCCCACTAGAAATCCGGTCACTGAGCCCTGTAGGGCTCAGTGTTGGGACCACTTCTGTTCAACATCTTTATTAATGACCTTGATAAGGACATTGAAGGTATCATCAGTAAGTTTGCAGATGACACCAAGTTGAGTGGGAGTGTTGATCTGCACAAGGATAGGGAGGATCTATAGAGGGACTTGGATAGATTGGATCAATGGACCAAGGTTAATGCGATGAGCTTCAACAATGCCAAGTGCCAGGTCCTGCACTTAGGCCACAACAACCCCAGGGAACGCTACAGGCTTGGAGAAGTGTGGCTGGAGAGCTGTCTGGTGGAAAGGGACCTGGGGGTTCTAATCAACAAGCATCTGAATATGAGCCAGCAGCAGGCCCAGGTGGCCAAGAAGGCCAATGGTATCCTGGCTTGTATTAGAAATAGTGTGATCAGCAAGAGGAGGGAGGGGATTGTCCCCCTGTACTCGGCACTGGTGAGGCCACACCTTGAGTATTGTGTTCAGTTTTGGGCACCTCAATATAAGAGAGATATTGAAGTGCTGGAGCAAGTGCAGAGGAGGGCAACGAAACTGGTGAAGGGCCTGGAGAATAAATCTTATGAAGAGCAACTGAAGGAGCTGGAGCTGTTTAGTTTGAAGAAGAGGAGGCTGAGGGAAGACCTCATCACTCTCTACAACTACCTGAAAGGACATTGTAGAGAGGTTGGTGCTGGTCTCTTCTCACAGGTAATTGGTAGTAGAACTAGAGGGCATGGCCACAAGCTGCAACAGGGTAGATTTAGACTGGATGTTAGAAAAACAATTTTCACAGAAAGAGTAGTCAGACACTGGAATAGGCTGCCCAGGGAGGTGGTTGAGTCACCTTCCCTGGAGGTGTTTGAAGGTTGTTTAGATGTAGTACTGGGGAATATGGTTTAGATGTGGACTCTGTAGAGTAGGGTTATAGGTTGGACTTGATGATCCCAAGGGTCTTTTCCAACCTGAATGTTTCTATGATTCTACGATTCTATGAAAGAGCCAAGAGGCTATGGTCATTGATAAAAATGGAAGGAAAACACAGCCAGCCTCATGCTATTTATCTACCAAGCTGACTATTTTTCCTTCCACTTACCACTTCTGAGTGCTTGACTCTGTCAGAGAAGAGCAATCCAGTGCCCCAAGAAGCCAACAGGGAGATGCCCACTCCCTTCATCCTAGTTTGGTGCAAGTTTTTGATTCACATCCTATTTGAGCCTGTCTATGAAGGGGTAAAGCTTCCCATTTGAGATGCAATGGGCTCCCAGGATGGGTTTTAAGATGACTGAGGTTTGTTCCCAGCAGTGCTGCTCTGTGGCCATAACCACATCACCCCACTTAGTGCTTTTTCTGTTCTCTGAAACGGGCATAGCATCTTGCCCTGCTTTGTGAGATACCAAGATTTATGCACACAAAGCATGACGTAAAAACTATGTTTTGTCACATAAAGCAAGATAAAGCTATAAAAAGAAGCCAAGGCAATGTGGGTGCCGTTAAAATCCTGAGACTGAGTGTTAGAAGGGGTTTAAATTTGCTGTGGTGCTCCTGCTGTTTTCTTTTATTAAGCACAGAGAAATATTGCCTTGCAAATAAACATTGTGATATGGTAAACATCCAGAATTTAATTAAGTCCATTATAATTGATGAAAATGTAGCTTTCATTAGTTTATCAATGCCTTATTCATACATATTTAAAAAAAAAAAATCCAGAAAGAATGTTTTCCCTAAACAAGTGCCAAGTAAGAGAGTAAGCAACTTTCACTAATACACCTTCATCTCTTCTCCAAGGCTGTCTCTCTTGCAAAGGAAAGGCTCTTGTTACACATCCATCAGCTCTGTCCATAGTTCTCTTGCAAACCTTTCCTAGTACAATCCACTCACCCCCAGTAACAGCTGGCCACAGCTGGGTATTTCAATAGGCACCACAAAGCCTTTTCTCACTGCTGCCTGCCTCTTGCCAACCCTTCGTCTTCACCTTTGTCCTGGTTTTAGGTAAAAAACCCAATTCTGTTTAGTGATTTCTACTTTCCAGTTTAGTGTCTTCTAAAAGGCTGCACTGTCTGAAGTCAGCAGCATGTTTTTGCAGACAGTGTGTGCTACTGGCAGTGATAACACCTGATGTTTACAGTCACTGCCTGGGACTGGGATGCAGAAAGGCTCTTGCTGATACTTATTCCTGTAGTGACCAAGGCCACTGCTGGCTCTTGTGTGCCATGCTGGGGGTGCTGGGTAGTAAGAGGGGGGCACAAGGAAGTAAAAGGTTGCACTTCCAGGGAGTAATAGACAGGACAGGTGACCAACGAGAGTATTCCATCCCATATACGTCATATCTAGTATAAATTGAGTGATCACAAGAGTTTCTGTCTCTTTTCCTTTTGCCCTTTTCTGCAGTGGCCGGGTGTCCAGAGAGGACTCCATCTGACCTCCTGATTTTGATCCGGATCCTGAGTTCCCGAATCCAGCTCCCTGTATCCAGCTCCCCGCCGCCGCTGAGCCTGGGGCTTCCCCAGTGCTGCCTGCTCTGCAGTATCAGTGGTGATTGCTGTCGGGGGAGGGAGTCGGATTCTATATCGGGCTTATATATAGTTGTATATAGTTCTTTATTTTATCATTTCACTATTATTTCCATTATTTCATTAAAGCTGTTCTAGTTTTTCTTCTCTAACCCGTAAGTCTCTCTGCCTCATTCCCTTTTCCTTCCCGTTTGGGGGGGTAAGAGGGCGTTAGAGAGCGTCTGTCTGCGTTAGTGGCTGCCCCAGCCCTAACCCATGACACTGCCAACTCATTTTGGTGGCACATAGATAAAATACTGATTTATCTAGTAAAATGTGAAAAGAGCTTATAGGAAATCAAGCTTGTATCTTAGTTAATGAAATTCTGGGCTGCTTCTGGGAAGACTTACAATTGTAAAAGTAAACTGCCAAACTTTCATTCACAGCTTCATTGCAAAACCATTATAGACTGCCGAACTCATCGGGGGGAAAGTGCGATAATGGGGAACACCACATTTTCTTCCTCCAAAGGCAACCTGGTAGCCTGGAGGGGACAGGAGAGCAAAGAACAGATGCTCTTGATGTTTTCAGCACACCTCAATGTTGCAGGACTTTTTTGGGGTATAACCTAGAACATAAGAAGTTCCACCTCAACATGAGGAGAAACCTCTTTACTGTGAGGGTGACGGAGCACTGGAACAGGCTGCCCAGAGAGGTTTTGGTCTTCTTCTCTGGAGATGTTCAAAACTCGTCTGGACGCGTTCCTGTGTGACCTACCATAGGTGATCCTGCTTTGGCAGGGTGTGTTGGACTAGATGATCTCTAGAGGTCCCTTCCAACCCTGAACATTCTATGATTCTATGATTCCCAGTACAGTAACTTGAGCCTGAAGTCACCTCTGCAAGCAAAACACATGAGCCTTCACTAACGATGTTGTTCATGAGGCTTGGAGAAGGCTACCAGAGGTCTCAAGGCATTCATGCACAGCCCATCTCACTCTTCCCATGAAGAAGAGTTCACCAGGACATTGGTTGTTTGGCTGGCCAGGCTGTTCTGCTGCACCTTTAGAGGAGCTGATGCGGCTTGACTTTATTGTAGCTCTTTGCAGCTGGTTTGCTGCACCCAGAAACCACAGAATGCTGAAATGAAACTATATGCACCATATCTGCAGGTTGCATGTGTGCTGATACCCATGTGCTTAAGTTCGTGATCATTATTATACATGGAAGGAGGGTGTGCAGAAAACACTGATCCCTGGGGATAGCACATAGCAATTTTCAAGCCAGTTGCTCTGTAAGCGAAAGTTAGGGTGCTAGCAAGTAATGCCTACAAAGTTTGATGCCTTGATTTCTGCTGTATGGATCAATATTAACAGTAATATTGTATTTCCAGGGCATACCCAACTGACAGAACTATTGATTATTTGGTATGTGGCAGTGCATTGATACTTGATAGCAAACTGGGACACTGAAACAGTAAATGTGCAGTTGCTAGCAAGTAATGCAGGGCACTGAGTTTGTGACACAACTGGTATACCAGTGCCTTTGTCTAAAATGGAACATCTTTAATCTATCAGAAATATAATTTACTTATCTGCCTTACTGAAATACATAGGGAAAATATCTTCTTCTCTAAAACCAGTCAATAATTTCACCCCCATTGTGACCAAATACTTGAGGTATTCTTAAAAGGAAAATGTTTTGATATGTTGAAACTTATTATATTAAATCACATTGTGCATGAATAGATTTTAGTGAAAGAAAAGTTAATGAAACATTACACTTTAGTTGCAGTAGTTGAGCCAAAGTTATTTTTTTCACCTAGGTTTTTGATTCAGTGTGAATATATATATACACATATTTGGATAGGGTGAACTCAAAATAAAACTTTCTTTATCAAACAAAGGCTTTACTTATATTCAGAAGACATAATGCAAAATCCTTCCATGAACTGTTTTATTATATTTAATTCTACAGTTGTGTCCTATGGACACATTTAACTATCAGCCACCAAACCATTAAGAGGAAATTTTATAGAATATCTTACAACTGGAACTTATTGAAAAAGGAACCTCCTTATGGTGAAGGAAAAAATAAATACTTTCTGTGAAGAAAAATAATGGGTGGCACTCACTGATGCAGGAAAGAATCACAGAATCACAGAATTGTTGAGGCTGGAAAAGACCTCTGAGATCATCAAGTCCAGCCGATGACCCAACATCACCACATCGGCCAGACCACGGCACTCAGTGCCACATCCAGCCTCTCCTTAAAGACCTCCAGAGACAGTGACTCCACCACTTCCCTGGGCAGTGCATCCCGGTGCCTGAGTACCCTCTCCATGAGGAAGTGCTTCCTGAGATCCAACCTAAACCTCCCCTGATGCAGTTTCAGGCCATGCCCTCTTGTCCTTGTCACTAGCTGCCCGGGAGAAGAGCCCGACCCCCACCTGACTATAACCTCCCTTCAGGCAGTTGTAGAGAGTGATAAGGTCCCCCCTGAGTCTCCTCTCATCCAGGCTAAACACCCCCAGCTCCCTCAACCTCTCCTCATAGGACTTTCCCTCTAGTCCCTTCCTCAGCCTCGTTGCTCTCCTCTGGACCTGCTTCAGCACCTCAATGTCTTTCTTGCAGTGAGAGACCCAGACCTGCACACAGGACTCGAGGTGAGGCCTCACCAGTGCTGAGCACAGGGGCAGAATTACATCCCTACTCCTGCTGGCCACACTGTTCCTGATACAAGCCAGGATGCCATTGGCCTTCTGGGCCACCTGGGCACGCTGCTGGCTCATGCTCAACCGGTTGTCAACCAGTACTCCCAGGTCCCTCTCTGCTGGGCTGCTCTCCAACCACTCCTGTAGCGGACTGATTCATGGATTTTGCCTTAAACATTTCTTGTCACGGTCAGAAAAGAAAACCAGTTTTTGGTCCCATGGAATGTTGTAGAGGGGCGATCTGATAAGGCTACAAATGCCTCAAACAGCCCTGGTGACAAATATGTGTAGAAATTAGGAAATCTTGCGGAGGCAGTATGGCCTAATCTCTATCATATCTTACAAGGAGATGGGGCATTCACACATCTGTCAAGGAGATGGGACATTCACACATGTTAATGAGAATTACTGGAAACAATTAAGTGCCTTGATCCCCCTACCTGGTTCTCTGCACGTCTGCTCATAGAAAATGGTGTATAAATTGAGGCGAGGAAAAGCAAAGTTCAGAACTACGAGATAGAACTACAAGATGGAACTGAAGATGAGGAATAAGAAAGCAGACAGAAGAAGCATGTAGGTTGAGATGAAAACATCAAGAAGAAAAGCGCAGGAGAAGAAGAAAAGATGACGGCATCATCCCTGAACCCTCGCTGGCAGCAAACGCAAGAATCAGGAGCGGTGATCTCTGTCTCTCCCTGTTTCCCTCCCCTCCCCATCTCTCTCTCTCTCTTTCTCTATCCCCCCCTCCCCTTTCCTTTTCTCCTCTCTCACTACGTAATACAAGGCCTATCACACTGCTTGTTTAGTTTATACTTACTTTCTGTCTTGTAATTAGAAGTATAATGCTGCCTATTAGAAGTTGTTATGTCTTTTTTCCTTGTTATCATTAAGTCTCTCTCTCTTTTTCCTCACTAAGTAATGCAAGGTCTATCATACTGTTTATATAGGTTTATGCCTAAATTTCTTTCTTGTGATGGTTAAGTGTGATATTGCCTGACTTAATATTGTGTTTAGATACCCTTTATTATTCCTTGTTAGTATTATTAAGTTGTTTGAAGTTCGTTTGCTCTGTTTAGCCTTTTCCTGGATTTTTTGTTATGCTGTCTGCCCTATCGTGCTTTTAAATTTTAGTCTTATATGCTGTGATAAATTAATAAATGTTTGTGTATGGGCCTTGAGACTTGTCTCACCGTTGTCCACGCTGGTGGTGTATTATGAATTTGAAAGTCACTTGTCCCTCTCTCCAGGGTGGGACATGACATCTTTTTGGCGTCACGGACAGGATACAGCCTCGGTGTTGGAAGGTCCAAAGGGATACCAATTCTCTATCCAGTTAATTCGGACGGGGAGAATTGGGAAGTAACCTCTCAGCTATATGCTGGGAGAGGTTCGAGCAGTTGCAATCCGTAGTCGTTGGTGCGTGACTGCTACCTGATTTTGTGTGTTTGAGGGATACCAATTCTCTACCTGGTAAACTCAGGTGGGGAGAATTGGGAAGCAGACTTCTCAGTTATGTGCCGGGAGAAGTTTGAGCAGCGGCAAGCCATGACAGCCCGGGAAATGTCGGTGCTTGACTGCTCCCCTATCTTTGAGAAATTGAAGGAGTTTAAGGCATGTCCTACTCCACCAGGAATGACCTGGGCTCACGACAATTGGCATAACCCTGACAGTGGCAGACCGAATAACCACCCTTGTAAAAGAGCAGAAGTGGCCATTTCGTAAAGGGAAGGCCCTAGTGTGTGCTGTATTAGGAGCTGCACTGATAGCAGCACAAAAGGAGAGGCATTTAACAATGCAAACTGAAAGTGAAAACATTAAGTCTTTGCAGGACCGATTAACAGAGCAGTGTGGAAAAAATGAGAACTTACAAAACCAGTTGATTGCTGAACGTAACACTAATCAGCGGCTTCATGCTGCTCTATCAGATGCATATGACCAAGAGAAAATCTTAAGGTCTGAATTGGAGGAGAATGAGCAAAGTGTTTACAATCAAACAGATCTTGACTCGAATCTGAATTGTGAACTGAGATCTTCAGGTTTGGCAGAACTAGCTGAAAAACAAGCATCTGATGTTAAACCTCTATACGCGCTCAAAGAATTGGAAAGTAGTCAAGAAATTTTCCACTCCAAATCTCAAAAGGAGCAGGTAATTCTGAGACCATTAATTAAAACGGAGACCACTGATAACCAAGGTGGGGGAGCTCCACAAGTTAGCACTCGGAACAGTGCTGTATTCTGCAACTGAATTGGCTAAAATTCAGGAACAATATACCAGAGAAACTCAAGAAACTGAGACTGAGTATGTATGGAGGGTATCATTGACTGGTGGAGACCGAATTTTATTATCAGAAGAGGAGGCACAGGGATATTGGGGGCCTGGAGTATTTTTAACCACTGAGGACCCGAGAGAACCATGGTCTTTAACCCAACGTGCTGCTTATTGGGCGGGTGGGTTAGATCCCATGGAACGGGGTGACCCCACATGTATCGAAACCCCAACTATAAATCATTTGACAGTGAGTGTGCAAAAAATTGCTTGTCTCCAGTTGATGCATGACAGGAATTTAGTACCTCAGCTACGCTCCCCAATGTTGTTAAATGCTAACCCTGACAGAATGACTCCTCTAATTTGAGGCTTGCCTGACTCTGTGAAATTTTATGCAGTCCTACTCCAGGACCAGCTACAAGATGCTTTAGCCCTGAGGGGGGGCAGACAGACTCAGCAGGGGGAAGCTATGACCTGGGGGAAAGTGGCACAAGAGTTAATTAATTTTGGCCGGAGCATGGGCCTTACTGGAGGAATAGGTAAATCTAAACACATCCAAATATAGGTAAATCTAAACACATCTGGGCTCAGTTATCCAGCCAGTTTTTTACCCAGTGAAGGGTGCATCCATCCAAGCTACCAGGTTTTCCAGGAGGATGCTGGAATACCTCAATGACTCAATACACTTTTTATTTGAGCTCAAAGAGGGCAAGGAAGGTGATTAGTAAATATTCAGGAAATGTACCTGCACTATATATAGCCTTTTTCTAGGATTATATACCCTTTTCTCTGTTACCAGCATGTTGAACCCTGTACATTTGCTGCCTTAGCAACCCTTTACAATTTGGAGAGATCAGGACCAAGGGAGGCTGAATCAGCCTCTGATGGTGGCTCCCCTCTCCCACAACTGACAGATGGAGTTGAGGATGATTGAATCCACTTTCTCTGTTGGGCCTGAGCCTCTTCAGCCACTCGTAAATTAAATGTGCCCAGAAATATTCCCAGGCAATGAGGCCAACTGGTACAGAACAGTTAGTATCTCTGCTCACAACCATGTATTAATTTTTCTAACACAGCAGCTCAATGCAAACACCTCACTAGAATGAACCCTGATCCATGCTTAGGAATTACTTAGAAGCTTGCTAGTTGTTGTGGACCAAAAGTGTGCCAAGGACTGGTCTAGTAGTTTAAGTATACCCAGTCACACTCCTGTGAACATTCCCAGACATTGCCTTACTTGTTTAAGACAGATTCAGCCTAAGACATTGTTCTGACATACATTCTTCTTTCTCTTTTCCTGCCCAAGATCATCTCTTTTCAGCCAGAAGAAGGGAAGTGTATGGTTCTAAATTTGGTTATAACAATAATCTTTTTCTGGTTCATCAAGTCACTCCTACTCAGTGAGTAATTGAAGATTACTGTTCTCTGCAATCTGAGAATAATTGCAAGGAACCAGGTGTTATGTGTTTAAAATGAAAAAGATGTTATACATGGGCAGCTAACTTCATAAACAAACCACTGTCCTCTTTCTCCCAACTCACACCATCGTCAACTGCCTGATACTACATCTTCAAGAACTGCACCTTTAAACGGCATACCCCAAAAAAAGCATCCCACCTCAAGTAGTTGCCATATTATAGAATCACAGAATCACAGAATGTTAGGGATTGGAAGGGACCTCGAAAGATCATCAAGTCCAATCCACCTGCCAGAGCAGGAATGCCTAGATAATGCTACACAGGAACTTGTCCAGGCGGGTTTTGAATGTCTCCAGAGAAGGAGACTCCACAACCTCTCTGGGCAGCCCGTTCCAGTGTTCCATCACCCTCACTGAGAAGAAGTTTCTTCTCGAGTTTAAGCGGAACCTCTTATGTTCCAGTTTCAGCCCATTACCCCTTGTCCTATCAGTGGTTGTCACCGAGAAGAGCCTGGCTCCATCCTCGTGACACTCACCCTTGATATATTTGTAAACATTAATGAGGTCACCCCTCAGTCTCCTCCAAACTAAAGAGCCCCAGCTCCCTCATTCTTTTCTCATAAGGGAGATCCTCCACTCCCTTCATCATCCTAGTTGCCCTGCGCTGGACTCTCTCCAGCAGTTCCCTGTCTTTCTTGAACTGAGGGGCCCAGAACTGGACACAATATTCCAGATGGGGTCTCAGCAGGGCAGAGTAGAGGGGCAGGAGAACCTCTCTCGACCTACTAACCACCCCCCTTCTAATACACCCCAGGATGCCATTGGCCTTCTTGGCCACAAGGGCACAGTGCTGGCTCATGGTCATCCTGCTGTCCGCCAAGACTCCCAGGTCCCTTTCCCCTACACTGCTCTCTAATAAGTCATTCCCCAACTTATACTGGAACCTGGGGTTGTTCCTACCCAGATGCAAGAATCTACACTTACCCTTGTTGTATTTCATTAAATTTTTCCCCACCCAACTCTCCAGCCTGTCCAGATCTCGCTGGATGGCAGCACAGCCTTCTGGCGTGTCAGCCACTCACGATGCTTGCAGTGGTCATCCATGGGCATCACCTGTGCAACAACTGAATCATGGTTTGCAGATGGAGCTTGGGAAGGGAACACCTTATCCTACTGAGCAGGCTGTATTTCAGCAATGGCACTTTCTTGGTGAACAGACAACACGAAGGCTGCCGTCCACCCTTTGTAGTGCCTGCTTTTCATAAAGATAGTGAAAACTTGTGTGCCTCCTCATAAATCCTATTTGGCCACCTCTGTGGCCCGCCCCGGCGGCTGCAGCTAAAAGCAGCATGTGCACTCATGGCCTCAGTGTTTCACAGTGGCTCCTTGCCTCAGGAAGCTATAATGCCAGGAGGATAGCAGATGACTTCGTGCCAGCAAAATCTAATACCTTATGATCCTATGATATAATGCAATAGGCAGGAGGAGTGGGAAGCCCATCAGGCACCTGACTGAAGAGGCTGGGGGAGATAGGAGGAGACAGTGTCCTGCTGTGCATTTCCTCTACCTCCATAACCTTCTAATTTTCAAAGAGGTTCCATTGGCCTGTGGCAGCTATTGTTCTCCAAACTTGGTGCATCAGCATCCCCACCACACTGACAGCAGTTTGGGTTTCACACACTGTCAGCTCTTCTCCTTCTTCCTCTTATGAAAATGAGCAGTTCGTTTGGCTTCAAGAGGAAGCATAACACACACAACTCGGATACCCTCATGCTAACCATGTACAGGGCTATGCTACACACTCCATAACCATTATGGGATGCCCAGCCATGTGCTCATGCTCAGATGGTCCCAAATTGATCTATGTCAGACTTCACAAACGTGTTGTGAGAGACTGTAAAGAAGGGTGTCTCAAACAACTGGGATCCTTATGTTATCTTGCCACTTGAGCCTAATGAGATTAAACCCCAAAGATGGGAACAGGCCCCTGCAGTGATGGTCTGTCTCCTTTGCATGTTCTTGACTTCACATTAACCATAAACTGATCAATAAAGCAATGCAATAGTCAAACTGTGCATGCTCAAGGAAAGGTAAAACTACTGTCAGGCAAGTTATAGGGGAAACTGATCACCAGAGACCCCCAGAACACCCCCTCAGGCAACCCCCCAACTCATCTGGGGAATCTTATGGAAGATGCCACAGCACTTGTGTGGAAATTAATGCAGACTCCACCTGTAGGAGGGGGCTAGGTTTGCCGAATGTCATAAAAACACAGCCTACCAAGCTACAGATAGCGCTCCACCATCCTGGATCCAAAAACACTGCTGGACAATGCTGAAACCCAGGGTGGTGATCTTTCTATCTCCTTTCCCCTCTTTCCTCTTTTCTCTCCCCTTTCTCTTAACCATTTTACTTCTCTCTAATACAAAACCAGTATTTGTGGTCCCTTCATTAGTTGTTGCTTATTACTCATTGATCAATAATTCTCTTGCATTTTCTAATTGTTGATGCGGTTGCACCTCTTATGTTGTCTGCAGATATCCTGAACTGAAGTTATGATCCAAAGTGAGCCCAGGGGTTACATTAGTCCAGATGTGACATGTGTCTGTCCTTCCTTCCAAAAATGGCCACAGCAACCAGATCAAACTTTGGCACAACCATGACCACTGTGTAGAGTCAGCAATGAATGAGAGTTCCTTTATGCCCAATTATCAAGGAGGCTGAAAATTCATATTGACCATTAAGATAAAAAGAAAGCTAGTTTAAACCTAGAACAAAGTTGAAGGAGTAATCCTGCATAGGCAGGATTGGTTGATTGTCGTGGGTTGACCCTGGCCGGCCGCCAGGTACCCACACAGCCGCTCACTCACTCCCCCCTTCACTACTGAACAGGGGGAGAAAATATCTCCAAGGGCTCAGGGTTTGAGATAAGGACAGGGAGATCACCCTCATTTACCGTCCCGGGCAAAACAGACTCAGTTTTGGGGAAATTAGGTACATTTATTAAAAGAACTAATCAGAGAGGAGTAGTGAGAAGTAAGAAAGAGCAAATGGATCTTAAACAGAACACCTTCCCCCCATCCCTCCCTTCTTCCCGGGCTTAACATCAATCCCGGTTTCTCCACCTCCTCCCCCTGAGCGGCACAGGGGGACAGGGAATGGGGGCTGCGGTCAGTTCATCCGACGTTGGTTCCACCGCTTCTTCATTCCGGGGGAGGACTCTTCACTCTTCCCCAGGGTCACTGTGGGGTCCCTCTCACGGGAGACAAGCTTCACGCTCTCTTCTCCGCGTGAGTCGTCCCACGAAGGGCAATTCATCACAAACTGCCCAACGCGAGACACCTCACGAGGGGCAGCCCACCCCTCGTGAGTCTGAGGCGCAGTCCTTCGGGGGAAACTGCTCCAGCGTGAGCCACCCACAACGTCCCAAAAGTCCCACTGGCCAACCTGCTCCAGCGTGGGCATTCCCTCTTCCACGGGCTACAGGTTCCGGCAGCAACTCGCTCTGATGTGGGCTTCCCACGGGCTACAGTCCCCTTTCAGGCATCCACCCACACGGCGTGGAGTCCTCGGTGGACATCTATGCGGTGATCCTCACGGTGGACTTCTGCACCTCGCCCATGGGCTGCAGGGGGACAACCCGCTTCACCATGGTCTTCACCACGGACCCGGGGGACTCCTTCTGCTCCGGCGCCTGGAGCTCATCCTCCCCCCCCTCCTTCTTCACTGACCTTGGTGTCTGCACAGATTCTCACTCCTCCATCTCTGTGCCAGCTGTAATGGCGCAGTTCTTTTTCCTGTTCTTAAATATGTTTTTCACAGAGGCGTTCCTCTGCTATCACCTTACTGATAGGCTCAGCCTTGGCCAGCGGCGGGTCCCTCTTTGTAGCCGGCTGGCATTGGCTCTATCAATCTTGGGGAGCTTCTAGCAGCTTCTTACAGAAGCCACCCTGCAGCTCCCCCCCCGCCGCTGAAATCTGGCCAGGCCAAACCAAAACATTCCACCCCTCGCCTCTGTGAATCACATATTTAAGAATTATTAAAATTTATATTCATCACCCAACATTAACAGTGAAACAGAAAAACCAAAGACTCCTGACACCAAAATCAGAACAAAAATCATCACAACACCAAACAAGACTAAACAATCTACATACAATCCACCCCTCGTTCCTTCACCTCAATCACAAAAACATAAATTCCCCAAAATCATTTTACTCTTCAACATTGCTCAGTCCATGTTTTGCCCGTTACCTCTCTCCACTACTGTCCTTATCTCAAATTCCTCCCTTCCCAGGTTTCATTCCCCGTACGGGCCACCAAAATGACTGTCGTGGGTTGACCCTGGCCGGCCGCCAGGTACCCACACAGCCGCTCACTCACTCCCCCCTTCACTACTGAACAGGGGGAGAAAATATCTCCAAGGGCTCAGGGTTTGAGATAAGGACAGGGAGATCACCCTCATTTACCGTCCCGGGCAAAACAGACTCAGTTTTGGGGAAATTAGGTACATTTATTAAAAGAACTAATCAGAGAGGAGTAGTGAGAAGTAAGAAAGAGCAAATGGATCTTAAACAGAACACCTTCCCCCCCATCCCTCCCTTCTTCCCGGGCTTAACATCAATCCCGGTTTCTCCACCTCCTCCCCCTGAGCGGCACAGGGGGACAGGGAATGGGGGCTGCGGTCAGTTCATCCGACGTTGGTTCCACCGCTTCTTCATTCCGGGGGAGGACTCTTCACTCTTCCCCAGGGTCACTGTGGGGTCCCTCTCACGGGAGACAAGCTTCACGCTCTCTTCTCCGCGTGAGTCGTCCCACGAAGGGCAATTCATCACAAACTGCCCAACGCGAGACACCTCACGAGGGGCAGCCCACCCCTCGTGAGTCTGAGGCGCAGTCCTTCGGGGGAAACTGCTCCAGCGTGAGCCACCCACAACGTCCCAAAAGTCCCACTGGCCAACCTGCTCCAGCGTGGGCATTCCCTCTTCCACGGGCTACAGGTTCCGGCAGCAACTCGCTCTGATGTGGGCTTCCCACGGGCTACAGTCCCCTTTCAGGCATCCACCCACACGGCGTGGAGTCCTCGGTGGACATCTATGCAGTGATCCTCACGGTGGACTTCTGCACCTCGCCCATGGGCTGCAGGGGGACAACCCGCTTCACCATGGTCTTCACCACGGACCCGGGGGACTCCTTCTGCTCCGGCGCCTGGAGCTCATCCTCCCCCCCCTCCTTCTTCACTGACCTTGGTGTCTGCACAGATTCTCACTCCTCCATCTCTGTGCCAGCTGTAATGGCGCAGTTCTTTTTCCTGTTCTTAAATATGTTTTTCACAGAGGCGTTCCTCTGCTATCACCTTACTGATAGGCTCAGCCTTGGCCAGCGGCGGGTCCCTCTTTGTAGCCGGCTGGCATTGGCTCTATCAATCTTGGGGAGCTTCTAGCAGCTTCTTACAGAAGCCACCCTGCAGCTCCCCCCCCGCTGCTGAAATCTGGCCAGGCCAAACCAAAACAAGGCCAAATCAATGTAAAAGTTGTTCTTGTTTCTGTTTGGCTCTGTAAGAAGAGAAGTACTATCAGGGTTGGCCGTGCATTTTTTAAAACCTGATTTTCTTTTTCCTAAACAGAGGTGAAATAGATTTAAGCACCACTGTTATTATCTGAAAAATTTCCCTGTGAATGTTTCTGCAGTCAGGTATCCATATTCACCATGTGTGCACCTTGAATCCAGGGACTGCAGCTCTCCTGTGGTCCAAGGACTCAGAGTCCATTTTATGTAGATCTTTCTGCCAAAATGGGGTTATTAGCGATAACAAATATTACGAGGTCACCCATGGCCTTGATAGAAACAGGAGGGTAGGAGAATATTAGGGAGAAACTATAAGCTACAATATCCAACTTTAGCTGGCAAACCCAAGTGTATTTGAATTGCCTGTGCCAGTATTTCACTTTAAATTATTGTCCTGGCCCTAGTGATTAATCACCTGAATATACCAAAGAAGGATATTCACAGGAAGGATATAATGATAAAATGGCTATTTCTGGCCCTCTTTCTATCACATCATAATCTGTCCACTAATATGGCTTGAGATCTCAGCTGATCAAAAGGTCGTAAGATGCTACCGCTAAGTATCACTCTGCCTGTGCTCAGCTGAAGGCATTTTTACTCCTTGCAGCAGGCAGAGGAATGCAATAGCAAAGCCTTCAAACCTGTTTGTATAGTAGATGAAGTCTTTGCTATATGGCATTTCTCCTCCTTCAGGGAAGTGACACCTGATAAATAAATCTCTAGTTCCCAGTTAATTTAAATAAAATAAAGGCAAATCATATCCCTGCACATGGTAAATATATAACTACAGAGAACTTAAAAGTTCCCACTTTTCCATCATTTCCTTTGCTACAGAAGCTATAAAGTGCTGACCACCCTCAAATTCTACCAAAATCAAGGGAGCCCAAATCTCTGAGCACATTACAAAGAGCATGGTGATAACATAGGAGGGACTAAAAGATACATTACTCATTTAGAATACTGAAATGGTAAAATATTTTTTCTTTAAGTTAACAAAAAGCAAAAACCAAAGAAAGGGGGCTTATTAGTATATCAATAAAAATAATTAAGTGAAAATGGGGGGAAAATCTAGTAAACGGGGTGATGTGTTTTCCAGCGAATAACAGGAGGGTAGACAATTTTCAAACATCTTGGAATGAATGGATGGCTATTTGCTTTTCAGGAAAGATAGACTGACAAGGCATGGTGGTGGAGTTGCTCTCTATGTAAGCAACTAGAATGCACTGAGCTTAACCCAGTGGGAGAGGATGAGAGCGTTGAGAGCTTATGGGTAAGAATTAAGGGACAGACAAACATGAGAGATATTGTTGTGGGTGTATACTACAGACCACCAAACCAAGAAGTTGTTGACGAGGCCTTCTAAAGGCAGCTGGAAGTGGCCTCAAGATCACATGCCCTGGTGCTTATGGGTGACTTCAATCACCCTGATATTAACTGGAAGGACGGCACAGCCAAGTACAATCAGTCCAAAAGGTTCCTGCAGTGTCTTGATGATAACTTTCTACTGCAGGTGGGTGAAGAACCAATGAGGAAAGGTGCGATGCTGGACCTTGTATTAACTAACAAAGACGGTCTGGTCGTGGATGTTAAGGTTGGAGGCAATCTTGGCTGTAGTGGCCATGATATGTTAGAATTCAGTATTGTTAGGGAAAGAAATTAGGTAGTAAGTAAAATTTCTACCCTGGACTTGGAAGAGGGCTAACTTTGTCCTCTTCAGAGATGTACTTAGAAGTATCTCGTGTGCAAAGATTCTAGAAGGTAGGGAGACACAAGAGAGATGGTCAACATTCAAACTCTACCTACACCAGGTTCAAGGTAAATGCATTCCCTCAAAAAGAAAATCAAGTAGAGGAGGCAGGAGACCTGCATGGTTAGGCAAGGAGCTCCTGGAAAAACTCAAATGGAAGAGGGAAATTTACAGTCAGTGGAAAAAGGGTCTGGTTAATTGGATTATAGAAATGCGGCCAGAGTATGTAGACACTCAACAAGAAAGACCAGGGCTCTCTTGGAATTTAGTCTGGCTAGGGAAATGAAAGAAAACAAGAAGAACTTCTTTGAATATATCAATAAGAAAGACTAGGGAAAAAGTGGATCTGCTGCTAAATGAGATGGGATATATGATAACAGGGGATGCAGAGATGGCAGAATTACTGAATGCCTTCTTTGCCTCAGTCTTTACTCCTAAGGCCAGCCCTCAGGAACTGCAACCACTGGAAGTAAGGGAGCAAAAGCAGAGTGAGGATGACTCTCCACTAGCCAGCGAAGATTTGGTTAGAGAACTCTTACAAAAGCTGAAAACGCACAAATCCATGGGCCCCGACGGGATGCATCCACGTGTGCTGAGAGAGTTGGCTGATGTTGTGGCTGAGCCACTCTCCATCATCTTTGAAAAACTATGGGGAACAGGAGAGGTGCCTGAGGACTGGAAGAAAGCCAATGTCACTCCAGTCTTCAAAAAGGGCAAGAAGGAGGACCCTGACAACTACAGACCAGTCAGCCTCACCTCCATCCCTGGGAAGATGATGAAGTGGTTCATTCTGAAGGCCATCTCTAATCAACTAGAAGAAGGTTATCAGGAGTAGCCAGCATGGATTTACCATGGGGAAATCTTGCCTGACTAAAATGATATCCTTCTACGACGGTGTGATCAAATGGGTAGATGAAGGGAGAGAGGTGGATGTCACATCACAGAATCACGGAATGTCAGGGGTTGGAAAGGACCTTGAAAGATCATCTCTTCCAACCCCCCTGCCAGAGCAGGATCCCCTTGGGCAGGTCACACAGGAATGCATCCAGGCAGGTTTTGAATGTCTCCAGAGAAGGAGACTCCACAACCTCCCTGGGCAGCCTGTTCCAGTGCTCTGTCACCCTCATAGGGAAAATGTTTTTCCTAATGTTTTTGTGGAACCTCCTATGCTCCCACTTGCACCTGTTGCCTCTTGTCCTATCATTGGATATCAATGAGAAGAGCCTGGCTCCATCCTGCTGACTCTCCCCCTTGACATATTTATAAACATTTATGAGGTCACCCCTCAGCCTCCTCTTCTCCAAGCTAAAGAGACCCAGCTCCTTCAGCCTTTCCTCATCAGGGAGATGTTCCACTCCCTTCATCATCTTTGTGACTCTGCACTGGACTCTCTCAAGCAGTTCCCTGTTGTGGGGGAGGGCAGCTGGACTGCTGAAAACCTGGCATTGGTTGAAGACATTGACCTTGACAAATTCCCAGTGCACCCTTGAGATGGGAAGTTGTGTGTACTGAGTTTGGACACATTTGTGGAACCTTCACCCTCAAGATCTGGAGGGATGAGCCCAGCCGGAAGCTGCTCAGTGTTAACCAATTAGAACTTGAACCACAAGTGTTTAACCTATAGGCAAAGGCCACGCTACCTTTTTCTACTACCTTCGACTATGTATAAAAGGCACACCCTTTGTATAATAAAGGAGCCATTTTTGAGCCACTTTGATCACCACTCAGATGTGTCGTGTCCGTCTCTACAACGACATCTGGTGACCCCGATGTGTCGACGTGCTGGCTGGTTGACGTGTCGACATTCTAAGAAAAACAGCATGATAACAGAAAAAGGCGAAAAAACAGTTTTTTGAGCTGCAGGTCGACGTGCAGCAGAGACGGAGCCTGGCGTAGCTGAGAGCAGTGGGAGTCTACTTTGGTCCTGACTCGAAAATTAAGACACCTGGAAAAGTGAGCCGCCGGGAACAGGGTTTAAGAAATATGGGTCAACATATTTCTAAAGAGGAGGACTCTATTTTGTGCCTCTGGAAAGCTCTTCTTGCTAAAAGAGGAGTCAAGTGTAGTGATTTTGCACTACGGCGTATGTTACTGTGGAGTGAAAAGCAGGGATTTGAGGCGTCTGCGTCTGTCGCTTTTAGTGCTTCTGCTTGGCAAGAGGTGGGGCAGAAGTTATGGGACACAGTTTCTTTAGGATTGAAGGAAGCTTTTGAGTTAGCTACTACTTGGCGATTATTGAGTGAGACTCTGAAAGAAATGAGAGCGGAGCGACAGTTAAAAGAAAAAGAATTACAGGAGATTTCGGGGGAGGTGGCTGCTGGGGCCTTCCACGAGGAAAAAATGGAGGAGGTTGAAGGAAGGATGGAGGCTTTGCAGCTCCCTCCTCCCTCGGACTCTAACAAAACATCAGATTTGACCTCTCCAACATAAAAATTGTCAGAGAGCAAATGGCTTTCCCTGCAGTACTTTTTAGACAATAAACCAAGATATAAGACACCTGCACAGCAATTAGCAGAGTTACCATCAGAAGGCAGTTGTGTTGGAAACCTGCCAGCCCCTTTTGATGTGAAAGAAGGAGGTTTTTCAGCCCAGCCATCCGCTGTTGCCTCTCAGTACCCTCCCTTGCCAGATAGCGATAACAGTGAAGATGAAGGGAGGATAGTTCCTCTTCAGTCGTGTACACAGGAGGGTGGCCCCGCCTGTCGCCCGGAAAAACGAACAGGAAAGGCACCCCCCTGGAGGTTACCCCCAGCTACTGTGACTGTTCTACCCCGTAATCCCGCGCAATTTTGGAAGCAAGTTCGGAAAAAACTGCTGAAGTAGGAGATTGGAATTTGGTAGAGAAGCTTAATCTTCCGCGAGAAACGTGCCCTGATCTGGGACCCCCTGACCTTGAAACTATGGCATATCCTGTGTTTAAAGTGGCACCGAACACAGGGCAGCGTGATCAGCACTCTCCCATTGCTTGGAAAGTAGTCCAAGATCTGCAGGCAAAGGCAGCAATATTTGGCATTAATTCTCCAGAGGTGATGCAGCTTATACGAGTAATCAATACAGATTTGTTGTGTCCATATGATATTGCGCATTTAACACAGGTACTGTTTCAGCCGGTTCAGTATTCGTTTTTTTACTCTACCTGGAGACAAATGGCACAAAAAACAGCTCTAGAAAATATGCAGCTGCCTCAGGGAGATCCAAGACAAGGAGCAGGACTGGATGCTTTAATGGGAACTAATGCTTTTGCTAATCCTCAAGTTCAGGCACAATGGCCTCCACTATTATTAGAACAGACTCAGCGGGTTGGAATGTCAGCATTGATAAAAACTATGGAGATGGCCGAGCCGCGGCAGAAATATGTTACTATACAACATCCACCAAAGGAACCCTTTTTACAGTTTGTAGGAAAAGTAGCTGCGGCAGCTGAAAAACAAGTTGATGATGAAAGGCTGCGCCAGATGTTAGTTAAACAGTTAGCAAAAGATAACGCAAACAAAGACTGTCAAAAAATAATAGAAGCCTTGCCAGGAGTTCCCTCTGTTGCTGATCTGCAAAACAATGCAGATCAAAATATCATGCTAGTGGACAGCCCCTCTTGGGAAACGGGAAGAAGAGCGCGAGGGGGTGCGCACAGACACAAGTGCCTCTCACCAAGCCATTTCTCGGGGTGGGTCAGCAAACCCTCCCCTCTGCGACCGCCTCACCGGGAAAACCAGTGGATCGGCAGGGATGGACGCAATAACCATTGTGACCAATGAAGTTATGAAAGTTCCTATGGATGCCTTTGGCCCCATAGGAAGAGGATTAAGTGCTTTACTAATTGGACGTTCAGGTAGTACAGTCAATGGCATTATTGTACATGTTGGTGTTATTGACACTGATTATACTGGACAAATCTGTGCTATGGTTTCAACATCATATCCCCCTGTGACTATCCCAAAGGGGACACGAATTGCTCAACTTGTTCCTTTTTAAGTTCTGTTCCCAATACAGAGCAAAAAGAACGACGAGACGGAGGCATTGGATCGACTGACTTGCCTCAAGTGTTTTGGTCTCAGACAGTTACCTCTCAACGGCCACAGCTGCTTTGTACAGTGACAATGAAAGGACATTCTCTGTCATCGGTGCAGCTGTCAGGACTGTTGGACACTGGAGCGGACGTAGCTATTATATGTCAACATTCATGGCCATCTACCTGACCTGTTGGTAACATGGGAATGGGGGTGGTTGGCTTGGGAGGTGCGGCTCAGTGTGGAATGTCAGCTAATACAGTTCTTGTTACTAACCCAGAGGGCCAGACGGCTACAATTCGGCCTTATGTGACATACGCCCCGTTGATCTTATGGGGTAGAGATTGTCTTTCCCAGTGGGGAGTTAAAATTACCACGGATTTTTGACGGGGGGGGGGCTGTGTTGCAGGGCATTCAACAGCCCACCCTTGCCTTGACTTGACTCACTGACAAACCTGTGTGGGTGGATCAGTGGCCCCTGAACTGTGAAAAATTACAGGCCCTGCAGGATTTAGTACAAGAACAATTAGCTACGGGACATATCGAACCCTCTCACAGTCCTTGGAATACTCCAGTGTTTGTCATTAAAAAGATGTCTGGCAAGTGGCGACTTTTACATGACCTGAGGCAGGTAAATGCTGTAATGACTACCATGGGAGCCTTACAACCAGGTCTCCCCTCTCCAGCCATGATCCCTTTGGAGTGGGACATAATTGTAATGGACTTAAAAGACTGTTTTTTCACAATACCGTTGGCAGAGCAAGACAAGGAGAAATTTGGATTTTCTGTGCCTTCTGTCAATCATGAGGCACCTTCACAAAGATATCAGGGGAAAGTTCTGCCACAAGGCATGAAAAATTCGTCATCAACTTGTCAGTGGTTTGTTGCACAAGCATTGTCACCTGTTCGGAAAGCATTTCCGGAAGACTATTGTTACCATTACATGGATGATATCTTGTTAGCTGCCTCTGACAAAAGCCAGTTAAGTAAAATGGAAAAAATGGCCACTCACTGCTTGCAACAGTTTGGATTGGTCATAGCACCTGAAAAAATTCAACCTGTAGCATCATGGAAGTACTTAGGTATGATTGTTACAAATACGCAAGTTATGCCTCAGCCAGTAAAATTGGATGTGCAAATTTGAACCCTTATTGACGGGCAAAAATAATGGGCTCTCTGAATTGGATCAGGCCGTATTTGGGCTTGACCAATTCACAATTGCAACCCCTGTTGGAACTTTTAAAGCATTCACATGATCCCTTGGAACCCAGGACCCAGGAATCCAGAAGCAAAAGCAGCTTTGGTCTTGGTAGAATGAGCATTGCATGATAAATTTATAGATCGGATCAATTTTTCCCAGAATGTTCAAGTTTTTATTTTGATTGATAATGTAGTGCCTTTTGGTTCTATAGTCCAATGGAACCCTGAATGTCATGACCCTTTGCATATTTTAGAGTGGTTATTTTTACCTTTTTGGTCACGTAAAACTGTTCCCACATTGTTTGAACTGATTGCTGATGTTATTATCAAGACTCGAAAGAGGTGTTTATAATTAACCGGGCGCGACCCTATGACTATTGCACTCTCCATTCAAAGTTGGTATTTTGAATGGTGCCTAGCAAATCAGTATGAACTACAGGCTGCTTTGACTGGGTTCTCAGGCCAAATCTCTTATCATTTGCCCTCACATCCCTTGTTAAAGTTTGCCAAAGAAGTCCCTTTTGGACAAAAAATTCTTAGTCAACCTGAACCGGTACAGGGTCCTACTGTTTTTACAGATGGATCCGGAAAAACGGGCAAAGCAGCAGTTGTTTGGCTGGATGCTGGTCAATGGAAATTGCAAGTAGTTTTGCAAAACGGTTCCCCGCAAGTAACTGAATTGCGAGCAATAGCCTTAGCCTTTACCTTATTCCCTGGTCCTGTCAACATTATTACAGATTCGACATATGCTGCCAATTTGGTGGCGTGCTTGGACAAAGTTGTCCTTACTACTTTAGACAATCCATTGTTATTTGACATTTTATTAACACTGTGGAAAACTATTCAGCACCGCAAAGAACCGTATTTTATACTACATATTCGTAGTCATACATCATTGCCTGGATTTTATATAGAAGGTAATGCCAGGGCTGATGCCCTTGTTTCCACTGTTGCTTTAGGCCCTGTGCCTAATGTTAAGCAACAAGCTGTTTTGTCACATCAATTTTTTCATCAGGGATCCTGAGCATTGCCACGACAGTTTGGCCTGTCTCACTCTGAGGCACGTTCCATTGTAGCAGCTTGTCCTGATTGTCAGGGAACTCATGCACCCGTGTTTTTTGGCACCAACCCACGTGGGTTACAAGCCTTACAGATTTGGCAAACTGATGTCACTCACATAGATGAGTTTGGACGCCTAAAATATGTTCATGTTACTATTGACACTTATTCGCATGCCGTGGTTGCCACAGCTCACGCTGGAGAAACAGGTAACGATGTCATTAGGCATTTCCAAAAATCCTTTTCTATTTTAGGAGTACCAAAGCAAATAAAAACGGATAATGGTCCGGCTTACACCTCAAGGAAAGTTCATACATTTCTTGGTATGTGGGGAGTCACACATCTTACCGATATTCCCCACTCATCAACAGGCCAAGCTATCATTGAACGTGCTCATGGCACACTGAAGCGCATGCTTCAAAAACAAAAAGGGAGAATGGTGAGGGAACCACCACAGGCACGTCTGGACAAAGTTCTTTATGTTCTTAACTTTTTACAGCACAGTGCTGACTTTGATACTTCTCCTATCTTCCAACATTTCTCTTTTCTTGAAATTGCAAGTTCAAAAAGGTGTCAAAGTCCAAATGAAGGACTTGGTCACAGGCCAATGGCAGGAGCCATTTGATTTGATAACCTGGGGAAGGGGTTATGCTTGTGTCTCTACACATAATGGTCCTTGTTGGTGTCCTGCTCGTTGCGTGTGGCCTGTTCTGGATTCCCGGAAGACCCCATGATATCCCACCAGCCTGGCATGGGACCAATGTTTGGGTGATTTTGATGCACCAACTTAACCAGAGCAGGAAGAATTAGAGATTTTGGGAACCTTGACCGCACGATCATGCTTGTATGTTAATAGCACTGGTTGGCATGCCTCCAGTGGGTTATCCCTGACAGTGAACAGTGATACCGAAGTATCTGACATTACACCTTTGTCCCCCTTTTGGCAGAATGCCTCTCAGTGGTGTCAGCATGTTGCTGGAAACAAGAGCCACTCAGTAACGGGAATCGGATCTGCATCACGACTGCCAAAAGGATTGTTCTTACTGTGCGGGGAGCGAGCTTGGGCTGGCATACCAACCAGGGCTGTAGGAGGTCCTTGTACTTTTGGTCACTTGGCCATGATGACACCACCTATGAAAATGCTATTAAATCACAGTGATTTGCATGCCTTTTCTCGAGGGCGTGTGAAAAGATCAGTGACACTGCTAAAAAATCATGATAGCAATGTGCAACTTTGGAATACTGCAGAACGTATTTTTACTTCTATTTTTGCCCCTGGTGTAGTAGTTGCAAATGCACTAACAACCTTAAATAAAATGGCTTACTGGATAGCAAAAAAATGCTAATTTAACCTCTGAAGTTTTGTCGCAATTGGCTAACGATGTAAGCTCAATAAGACATGATACCTTGCAGAACCTTGCAATGATACCTTGCAGATACCTTGCAATTGATTTCTTGCTTCTGGCACATGGGCATGGATGTGAAGAGTTTGACGGGATGTGTTGCATGAATCTGGAAGATCATTCGGAATCCGTCCACAAGAAAATACAAGATCTGAAAGTCATGACTCGACAGATTCAAGAAGGCACAGGGTTTTTGGCATTGAAAAGTTGTTTGGGCAATGGGGTTTGTCAGGGTCTTTAATGTCTTTGGTTAAAACAGGATTTTTAATAGTGCTTGTGGTTGTAATCATGCTCTTAATGCTACCCTGCCTGATCACTCTGATGCGAAGGGCCCTGCATCAGACTGTTGAGGCAGAGTTTGTAGCTCAAAAACAAAAAGGGGGAATTGTGGGGGACGGCAGCTGGACTGCTGAAAACCTGGCATTGGTTGAAGATATTGACCTTGACAAATTCCCAGTGTATCCTTGAGATGGGAAGTTGTGTGTACTGAGTTTGGACACGTTTGCGGAACCTTCACCCTCAAGATCCGGAGGGATGAGCTCAACCGGAAGCTGCTCAGTGTTAACCAATTAGAACTTGAAAAACAAGTGTTTAACCTATAGGCAAAGGCCAGGCTACCTTCTTCTACTACCTTCGACTATGTATAAAAGTCACATCCTTTGTATAATAAAGGAGCCATTTTTGAGCCACTTTGATCACCATACAGATGTGTCGTGTCCGTGTCTACAATGACACCCTGTCTCTCTTGAGCTGAGGGGCCCAGAACTGGACACAATATTCCAGATGGGGCCTCACCAGGGCAGAGTAGAGGGGCAGGAGGACCTCTCTCGACCTACTAGCCACTCCCCTTCTAATACACCCCAGGATGCCACTGGCCTTCTTGGCCACGAGGGCACATTGCTGGCTCATGGTCATCCTGCTGTCCACCAGCACCCCCAGGTCCCTTTCCCCTGTGCTGCTCTCCAGCAGGGCAGTCCCCAACCTGTACTGGCAAATGGGGTTATTCTTTCCCAGGTGCAAAATTCTTGCCCTTGTTGAATTTCATAAGATTTCTCCCAGTCCAACTCTCCAGCCTCTCTAGGTCTCTCTGAATGGCAGCACAGCCTTCTGGGATGTCAACCCCTCCAATAGATATAGGCCTCAGACTAGACTCTGCCCCATTGCCCACAACTCTTTGTCTTCTTCCCCTCAAACAGTTCACAATCCATCTGATTACTCAGTCTTCCAGACCACACCTCCTCAGTTTACCTATGAGGATGCTGTGGGAGATGGTGTCAAATGCCTTGCTGATATCCAAATAGACCACATCCACTGCACGGCCACCATCCATCCACCTGGTTACATCCTCATAAAAGGCTATCAGGTAGGTCAAACATGACTTCCCCCTGGGAAAGCCATGCTGACTGCTCCTGATGACCCTCTTATCCGTGATATGCCTAGAGACAGTGTCAAGGATAAGTTGTTCCATCACCTTTCCACGGATGGAGGTGAGGTTGTAGTTACGCAGGTCCTCCTTCTTGCCCTTTTTGAAGACTGAAGTGACATTTGCTTTCCTCCAGTCCTCAGGCACCTCATCTCTTCCTCACGACTTACCAAAGATGATGGAGAGTGGCCTAGCAATGACTCCCGTCAGCTCCCTCAGCACCCGTGGGTGCATCCCATCAGGGCCCATGGATTTACGGATGTTCAGATTGACTAACTGATCCCTAAACCAGTCCTCCTCAATCAGGGCAAACTCCTCCTGACTTCCTCTGGTGCCTCAGGGGACTGAGGCTCCTGAGGACAGTCTCCAGCAGTACAGACAGAGGCAAAGAAGGCATTCAGTAACTCTGTCTTCTTTGTATCCTCTTTCTCCAGGGCACCCACCTCATTCACAGAAGGGCCTACTTAGCCTCTAGTGTTAGTTTTATCTTCAGTGTCTTTGAAGAAGCCCTTTCTGTTGTCCTTGACCTCCCTCACAAGGTTTAATTTCAAGGAGCCTTTAGCTTTCCTAGTTGCCTCCCTGCATTCTCTGACTGCAGTCTTCTATTCCTCCCGCATGGCCAGCCTCTCCTTCCATAGACTCTCCTTCTATAGACTTTCTTCTTCCACTTGAGTTTGCCCAGCAGTTCCCTGGTTAACCCTATGGGTCTCCTGGCTCTCTTTCTTGATTTCCTACCTGTTGGGATGCACTGATCCTGAGCTTGAAAGAAGTGGTCCTTGAATACTGACCAACTATCTTGGGCCTCTTTGCCTTCTAGTACCCTGTCCCATGGGGTTTCCCCTAGCAATTGCTTGAGGAGGCCAAAGCTGGCCCCGCTCAAGTCCAGAATTGCGATCCTGCTTGGTATTCTGTTCCTACCGCACATGATCCTGAACTCTACCATCTCGTGGTTGCTGCAGCAAAGATTGCCCTCAATCTTCAGTGCTTCAACCAGACCTTCCCTGTTGGTGAGCACAAGATCCAGCAGTGCTCCTCTCCTAGTTGACTCATCCGAGGATCGGTTTAGCTCAGTGGGTTGAGCGTGGTGCTTGAAACACCAAAGGTTGCGGGTTCGATTCCCGTTCGGTTCTCACGTGTTGCCTGACCTAGTCGAGAGGTGGCGTCCCTGCCCACAACAGTAAGGTTCGATTAAAAGGATCTCTAAGGTCCCTTCCAACCCAGGCCATTCTATGATTCTATGATCCATCATTTGCATCAAGAAGTTATCATCGATGCACTGGAGGAACCTCCTGGACTGCGAATGGCTGGCTGTGTAGGCCTTCCAGTAAATATCTGGATAGTTGAAAACCCCCATGAGAACCAGGGCCTGTGATTGAGAGGCTGCTGTCAGCTGCCTGTAAAAGGCCTCATCAACTTTCTCATCCTGATCAGATGGTCTGTAACAGACACCCAGCACAACCTGCCCCTTCATTCTTACCCGCAAACTCTCTACTTGCTCCTCATCTGCCCCTGGACAGATCTCGATACATTCCAGTTGCTCTCTCAGGTAAAGAGCAACTCCACCACCTCGCCTTGTTGGCCTGTCTTTCCTAAAAAGGGCATAGCCCTCCATGACCACATTCTAGTCATGTGAGCTGTCCCACCAGTCTCTGTAGGTGCCACCATTCATAACCCGTTGACCACACATGGATTTCTAACTCCTCCTGTTTGCTGCCCATGCTGCGTGCATTCATGTACAGGCATTGCAGCTGGACTATCGGCCATGTCACCTTCTTAGTGGAACACCCCTGAATTCCCTTGAGGGGTTCTATCGATGTTTCCCTGTTCGCTCCTACTACCTCATCTCTGTAAGACTTTAACTGTGCTGCTGCATTCCCAGCTTGCCTCAGAGTAACCGACTGAAGGCCTTTAGTAACACCCTGTCCCTCTAACCCTGGTGTGTCATCCCACAGCTTGTCACAGACAGACCTGATATTGTTATCCCCTTCCCCCTTTGTAACTAGTTTAAAGTCCTGTCAATCAGCCCTGAAATCTCTTGGTCAAAGACCCTCTTCCCTCTTTGGGAAAGGTGACTCCCATTTGCGGCTAGCAAGCCTGGACTGTGTAGGCCATCCCATTGTCAAAGAACCTGAAGTTGTGGCTGTGACACCAGCCGTGGAACCACGTATTAATAGACTGGATTCACCTTAATCTCCCAGTGTCACTGCCCATGACTGGAAGGAGAGATGAAAATAGAACTTGTGCCCCAGATTCCCTCACTAACCGTCCCAGGGCCCTGAAGTCCCTTTTAATGGCTCTTGGACTACAGGTTGACGTTTTACCTCCACCTAAATGGAAGACGATCAACAGGCAATAGTCTGAGGACCTTACCAGACTAGGAAGTTTCCTAGTGATGTCTCTAACCCGTGCTCCAGGGAGACAGTAGACTTCTCTTTGCTGAAGGTCTACCTGGCATACTGGATCCTCAATTCCCCTTAGGAGTCACCTACTACTAGAACCCTTCTTTTTTTTTCCTTATGGATGTGGTTATGATATGGGTGGTGGGCTTATCTGATCAGTGAGACACCTCTGGTGCAGACTGCCCATCATCCTCATCCTCATTTGACTGGCCTTCCTCAGCCAGAGCCTCATACCTGTTGTACAGAGGCACCTGGGGGGGGGCGAGGTGGGCAAGGAGGGAGTTTGTCTGTTGCCCCGAGCATGAACTTGCCTCCATTCATTCTTCTTACTTTTATTTTTCAGGTTTTTGCCTTTGGCCTGACAGAGGAGCGATACTGGGGCCCCCTGACCCAGGGTACTTTCCAATGGGTGCTCCCGTTTCTGTTTCAAAGAAGACAGAGCCTGGCTCCACCAATCTATCTCTTGTTCTGCTTCTCTGCCCCCTGGCATGGGATTCACCATGTACTGCCACGTCCTGGACGTTCTTGCCGCTGTCAATCCCCTTGGCAGGCAATCCTCTCCCTGCCATCTCACTCACCACCAGACTCCACGAAAACGCTTTACTCTGGTGCCTTTCCTCTCCCTTCCCTCACCAATCACATTCCTTTGCTTTCCTCTCACCTCCCCCTCCTCCCAACAGAAAAACTTCCCAACACAAAAGACAGGGCACAAAGAGATGAGGAGAGAAACAAAGGGGAGAAACAGAAGAGAGAGAGAAAAAGAGGAAGTGGCCCAACAGGTTTCCCCTCTTAAATACATTGACCACAGAGGTGCTGATTGGCCTGGCCTTGGCCAGAGGCAGGTCCAACTTTTACCTGGGGCTGTGGGAGGATCTTGCAAGGAGCCATCCCCCACAACCTGCCCTCCACTCCTACCAAAATACCCAGCCAAACTCAAACCCATGGCATTCTTATCTACTTTTCCTCAGCAGTTATAGCCCACTATTAAGATAATATCTATTCCCCACCCCCTCCGTGTTCAGAAAGAAAAAGCCTCTGTACTGCTACTCCTTCTAGAGATTGCCCAAGTTTCTCTTATTTCTTAGTTTCCAATGGAAATAGAATGAGAAATGCCAAAACAACCTGCAGCCTAAGAAAAAAGTAATACTGCTAGAGACAGCAGAGAGATGGTTAGGGCAGGATAATCTTGAAGGGTTACTATCTGCCATATCCATATCAAAACTTAGCGGAAAATCTGATGTTGTGGTATTTCAGTCACTGTATACATCTGCATGAAAAAGTATGTGAACCTTTTAGAATGTCATGGTATTCTGCATTAATTTGTCATAAAATGTGATCTGTCATCTAAGTCAAGAGTATTGACAAATAGAATGTGCCTAAAATAATAACACTGTACTGGTGCCTGGTGTTATTCATCCCCAGATGTAGGACTACACTTGTCCTTATTGAACTTCATGAGGTTCACCTTCGCCCAGCTCTCCAGCCTGTCCAGATCTCACTGGATAGCAGCACAGCCTTCCTGTGTGTCAGCCACCCCTCCCAGATTCGTATCATCAGCGAACTTGTTGAGGGTGCACTCTATCCCCTCATCCAGGTTGTTGATGAAGATATTGAACAAAACTGGACCCAGTACTGATCCCTGGGGAGCATCACTGGCCAAAGGCCTCCAAGTTGATTCTGTGCCGCTGATCACAACCCTCTGAACTCTGTTGCTGAGCCAGTTTGCAATCCACCTCATAGTCCAATCATCTATCCCACATTTCTTGAGTTTACCTACAAGGATGTTATGGGGGACAGTATCGAAAGCTTTACTGAAGTCAAGGTGGATGGCGGAGTTCAGGATCTTGTGCGGTAGGAACAGAATACCAAGCAGGATCACAACCCTGGACTTCAACAGGGCCAACTTTGGCCTTTTCAAGCAATTGCTAGGGGAAACCCCATGGGACAGGGTACTAGAAGGCAAAGGGGTCCAAGATAATTGGTTAATATTCAAGGACAACTTCTTCCAAGCACTGGCATAGGCTGCCCAGGGAGCTTGTGGAGTCTCCCTTTGTGGAGACATTCAAAACCCGTCTGGACATGTTCCTGTGTGACCTGTTCTAAGTTATCCTGCTCTGGCTGGGGTGCTGGACTAGATGATCTTTCGAGGTCCCTTTCAATCCCTGACATTCCGTGATTCTGTGAGAGACTGCACAGGAGCGGAGGACACATCCAAAGTGACCTGTAACTCTGAGGTTGATCTCACACTGGTGGGATGAACTCACATGGAGGGAGAAGATTGCCTCCCGTGAGATGGACACCATGCAGCAGCAGGGGAAGACTGTGAAGAGCCTTTTTTCGAGAGAAGGAAGGACTGTCATGGACAATGAGTAATGGCCAGACGGACCACAGCTCCCACCTCTGCCACTCTTCTGCCAGTGGGGGGAGGATGTAGCTGGGAAGAATTGAGGCGAGGAGGGGAAGTGTATTTAAGATTGGGTTGTATTTATTTTCTCTCATTATCCTACTCTGATCTACTAAACTGGTGGTGGTAAATTAAATTTATGTTTTCTCCTCAAGTCTACTCTGGTTTTTGCCTGTGGTCACCATAAGTGGTGAATGAACCCTCTCTGTCCTAATCTCAATCCTTGATCCTTTTTAGTTGAATTTTCTCCCTCCCCATCCCTTAAAGGAACAGGGGTGGGAGTAGGAGTGACCAAGTCGCTGCATGGTTCTTTATTGCTGGCCTGGGTGTTGACTTAAGGATGGCAGAACAATTTTTACTGCTTTAAGAGTGGCAAATCAGTCTTTCAAAGAATGCTGCTTCAAGGATGGCAAAGGCTACTAAGAAATTTTCCAGCCAGTTAGTAGAAAAGATAATAAAATAGCGTGCACCTGGAGATAGCAAGTAGACCATATTTTAGAAGGTTTTAATGAGCTGTTCATACTTGGAGTGTGTGGAACCAGACCTAAGTGGGGCTTTTCTAGTCAAATCCCTCGTTATGTATATTAGAGGGTACCAAAACATCAAAAAATGTTTATGAAAGACTGAAAGTGAGCCAAAATTAAAAGTGGCAGTGGGAGATCACAACCATCAACTCAATTCAGAGTGCCAAAAACTCCCGCCCCCCCCCAAGGAACATGCGTGCTAATTTACATGAGAGGCGAAGCTAATCTTAATATACTGAACCAATAACAAATGTAATAGTTATCACTAACCAGTAATTGTAGAATTAGTGGCAAATTAGGCATGTTTAATGAAGTTACAAAATAACTATGTTGCAGCTTTCTCATGCAGTATGGTAGTTTCATCTAGCATCCAAACTTGGCCAACTTTGCTAATAAACCAATGTCAGCTTTCTAAACTGTCATTTGGTTTAGAGAGTCCTTTCTTTGCAGTTGCTGCTTTTGATGACACGGGCAGTCGGCTCAAACCACAAGAAAGAGCTTCAGAGTCAAAGACAGTTCTAAGAGTTTCATTCTCATTATATTTCAGTGGAGTGAAGCAAATAAATTGCACAAGGAGACATATGGAAGCTCACTACCAAAATGGCCTATTTAAGGCTCTTACTTCCTAATTAGTTTCATGTGTCAGGAGGTTGGTAACAATTACTCATATATAGATCATTTGGATACAATACAAACTGTTCTACAACCCAAACCATCATACTGGCATGTATTAGAAAGAACCCTTATTTACTCTTTTTAGACTCTTGTACTTAGTGTTTGGAATATCGGTTTCTGTGCTACATACATCCTAAATTTCATGTCTAACTACAATAATGAGTTTGGAAGGGGAAAAGGAAGAAACAAAAACCTTCACAGCTATAACCCCTTGTTCTTACCTTGTTCACAGATTTCCTCACTGGATTCTGCACAGGAAACCCACACTGTCTTCCCAAATTCTTCATCTGATTCTGTGGGGTTTCCCAGACCAAAGAGAAAAGAGAAAACCTTGATTGTGGGAATGACCATGCAGAAAATGGTCACAAGTATCCAAAGTTTAACTCTATCCTTCTCCATTTCCTTACATCATTCTGTATCCCCACCACTACCTGCCAGCCACAGTCCTCTGAGCACCCAGTGCTGGGGTTCACCCTTGGCCCTGCTCAGTTTTGGAAGGTCCCCAAAGCTTCTCCGTAACCCACATAGACGCACAGGTTTCTCCTCCCAAGTAGCCCTGCTAAGCATATTGACATCACAGGGCCATCATGACTTTCCCCAGCAGCCACAGGACATAGAATGAACCATGATGGCAGGGAGTGGTGCCATGGATTCTTATGACAACCTGCGTCTGAAAGGCTTGGGAAGAGCAGGAACGTGTCATAGGATGTCAACCCGCCTGCTTGGTTGAAGAGTTAAAGCAGAGAGCTGAAATCAAGGATTACCACATTGTGTAACCATTTGAAACACAATAAGTGCTTGTGATTCAGCATCATGACTGCAGCAAACTCACTCTGCCCTGTGCTTCTGCACTTTTGGTACAAAAATGAGATCTTCCTCTTCCCTTCCTCCCCTCCTGTGTCCTCTCCCCTCTTTGTCCACTTCTCCAGCCCTTCACACAAAGGTGAAATATTTTACATTTTCACCTGTGGTGATGCAGATCAGAGAGTGCTTTGTTTTACTTGTTACTGATTTTGCCCAAGGCACCCCGTGCAGAGATAATAGGTGGCACGATTCTCTGTAACTGGAATCAGAAACAAATTAGCCAACTGCCACTCCAGTGAAGGGAAGGTGTTGGGAGGAGTGGGAGATAACCTTGGAAGAGTTCTCTGGATTAACTCTTCCAGACACAAGTCATCTCATAACAACTCCAAGCAATGTTTCTCATTATGAAGTGTTAAAAGAATGAAGGATTTAAAGGAATCAACTTGAGATTCATGAGACATCCCGTTTTAGGAAAATACATCCAAAGACACCTCTTTGATACAGGAAGAAAAAAAAACAAAGACATTCAGCTGCCTTGTCAATGCCTTGTAATGCTCCCTGGGAAGTATGACCAAGCTGCCTAGTTGATTTATGTGGGCTACATGGAAAGCACAAGAGCAACATTTTTGTCCCAAAATGGACAAGATCAGAGATCTACAGGGCACCTGGTCTACTGAAACCAGATGGGGTTCAAATGACACAAAGGGGAAAAAGGATCCTTGGTCACGAGCTGGCGGGACTCATAGAGCGTTCTTTAAACTAGATATGAAGGGGAAGGGGTTAGTAGCTGGAACTAATGGAAGTAGGCAGAGCTTTAGACTAGGTATGGAAGGGGGTGGGGGTAAAAGCGAAATCACTGAAAAGGAACCAGTGTGCAATATGTTGGTGCTTGTGGGGGAGGAAAGTAGTAGTAAGATCAAACAATCTTGTGAATTAGCTAACGATCAAAATGTCACATCAAGTTACAGACAGAACACAAGGGTTGTCGAGAGGTCAGTTACTGTGGAAACATCTGAGTATCACCAGGAAGGTATTAGGGCTTCTCCCTTACAAAAGGTGACCCGGCTGAGGTGCATCTACACTAATGCACGCAGCATGGGTAACAAAGAGGAGGAACTGGAAGCCATCGTGCAGCAGGAAAACTATGACATAGTTGCCATCACAAGAAACGTGGTGGGATGACTCATATGACTGGAGTGCTGCTGTGGGTGGCTATAAGCTCTTCAGAAAAGACAGGCAGGGTAGGAGAGGTGGAGGGGTGGCTTTATATGTTAGAGAGTCTCTTGACTCCGCTGAACTTGAGGTCAGCAGTGACAAGGTTGAGTGCCTGTGGACCAGAATCAGAGGGAAGTCCAACAAGGCTGACATCCTCGTGGGTGTCTGTTATAGACCGCCCAACCAGGATGATGAAGGAGATGAATTATTCTACAAGCAGCTGGCGAATGTCTCAAAATCGACAGCCCTTGTTCCTGTGGGTGACTTTAACCTACCGGATATCTCCTGGGAACTCAATACTGCACAGAAGAGGCAGTCTAGGAAGTTCCTAGAGTGTATAGAGGACAATTTCCTTCATCAGCTGGTCAATGAGCCTACCAGGGGTAAGGCCCCGCTAGACCTACTGTTTACAAAGAGAGAAGGGCTGGTGGCAGATGTAGTGGTTGGAGACCGCCTGGGGCATAGCGACCATGAAATAATAGAATTTTCAATACTCAGAGATACAAGGAGAGCCACCAATAAAACCTCTACACTGGACTTCCGGAGGGCAGATTGTTGCTTATTCAGAAGTCTAGTTCAGAGCATTCCCTGGGAAACAATGCTTAAAAACAAGGGGGGCCAGGAGAGTTGGACCTGCTTCAAGCAGGAGGTTTTGAGTGCACGGGAACAGGCTATACCAGTGTGCCGAAAGGCTAGCCGGTGGGGAAGACAACCAGTTTGGCTAAACAGGGAGATTCTGAAGGAAATCAGAAATAAAAAGAGAGTTTACCGACTGTGGAAAAAAAGGGCTGGCTACTTATGAAGAATTTATGGAAATAGCTAGATCATGCAGAAAAAAAATCAGGGAAACAAAAGTGCAGTTTGAAGTTAATTTGGCCAATTCTGTTAGGGATAATAAAAAGTCCTTCTTGAAATACATTAATAACAAAAGGAAGGGCAAGGAAAACCTCCATTCTCTGTTGGACTTTGAGGGAAATATAGTTAACAAAGATGAGGAGAAAGCTGAGGTACTTAATACCTACTTTGCCTCAGTTTTTACCAGTAAGACAGGTGACCCTCAGGACAACTGGCCTCTGGAGGTGGTTGACAGAGATAGGAAGCCAAATAGCCCCCTTGCATTCCAGGAGGAAATAGTTGGTGACTTACTGAGCCATCTGGATCCTCACAAGTCTATGGGACCAGACGGGATCCATCCTAGGGTGACGAGGGAGCTAGCAGAAGAGCTCGCCAAGCTGCTCTCCATCATCTTCCAACAGTCCTGGCTCACTGGGGAGGTCCCATATGACTGGAAACTGGAGAATGTTACCCCAATCCACAAAAAGGGTTGCAAAGCTGACCCTGGCAACTACAGGCCTGTCAGGCTGACTTCGGTGCCTGGCAGGTTTATGGAGCAGATATCATCCTGAATGCAATCACACAGCACCTTCAGGATGGACAAGGGATCAGACCCAGCCAGCATGGGTTTAGGAGGGGCAGGTCCTGTCTGACCAACCTGATCCCATGGGCAAGGCTGTTTGAAGGTAAAGGGGCCCAAGATAGTTGGTTAGCGTTCAGGGACTGCTTCTACCGTGCTCAAGATCAGAGCATCCTGACACGTAGGAAGTCAAGGAAGGGAGCCAGGAGACCTGCGTGGCTAAACAGGGATCTGCTGGGTAAGATCAAGGGCAAGAGGAGAATTTACAGATCTTGGAAGGCGGGGTTGGCCACTTGGGAAGAATATAAGGCTGTTGTCCGAGGATGTAGGGAGGCAACTAGGAAAGCAAAGGCCTCCCTAGAATTGAACCTGGCGAGAGGGGTCAAGGACAACAGGAAGAGCTTTTTCAAATACGTGGCAGATAAAACTAACACCAGAGGCAATGTAGGCCCACTGATGAATGAGGTGGGTGCCTTGGTGACAGAAGATACAGAGAAGGCAGAGTTACTGAATGCCTTCTTTGTCTCTGTCTACTCTGCCGGAGGCTGTCCTGAGGAGCCCCGTTCCCCTGAGGCCCCAGAGGAAGTCAGGGCAGTGGAGGAGTTTGCTTTAGTTGATGAGGACTGGGTTAGGGACCAATTAAGCAACCTGGACATCCATAAATCCATGGGTCCAGATGGGATGCATCCACGGGTGCTGAGGGAGCTGGCTGATGTCATTGCTAGACCACTCTCCATCATCTTTGCCAAGTCTTGGGAGACGGGAGAGGTGCCTGAGGACTGGAGGGAAGCAAATGTCACTCCAGTCTTCAAAAAGGGCAAGAAGGAGGACCCGGGTAACTATAGACCGGTCAGCCTCACCTCCATCCCTGGGAAAGTGATGGAACGACTTATCCTTGGTGCCATCTCAAGGCATATCAGGGATAAGAGGGTCATTAGAGACAGTCAACATGGCTTCACAAAAGGGAAGTCGTGCTTGACTAACCTCATAGCCTTTTACGAGGATATAACAAGGTGGATAGATGATGGCAGAGCGGTGGATGTGGTCTACCTTGACTTCAGTAAAGCATTTGACACAGTCTCCCACAGCATCCTTGCTGCTAAACTAAGGAAGTGTGGTCTAGACTCTCGGGTAGTGAGGTGGACTGTGAACTGGCTAAGGGAAAGAAGCCAAAGAGTCGTGGTCAATGGGGCGGAGTCTGGTTGGAGGCCTGTATCCAGTGGAGTCCCTCAAGGGTCGGTACTGGGACCAGTATTATTCAATATATTCATCAATGACTTGGATGAGGGACTAGAGAGTACTATCAGCAAGTTTGCTGATGACACCAAGCTGGGAGGAGTGACTGACACACCAGAAGGCTGTGCTGCCATCCAGTGAGACCTGGACAGGATGGAGAGTTGGGCGGGGAAAAATTTAATGAAATATAACAAGGGTAAGTGTAGAGTCTTGCATCTGGGTAGGAACAACCCCAGGTTCCAGTATAAGTTGGGGAATGACTTATTAGAGAGTAGTGTAGGGGAAAGGGACCTGGGAGTCTTGGTGGACAGCAGGATGACCATGAGCCGGCACTGTGGCCTTGTGGCCAGGAAGGCCAATGGCATCCTGGGGTGTATTAGAAGAGGGGTGGTTAGTAGGTCAAGAGAGGTTCTCCTTCCCCTCTACTCTGCCCTGGTGAGACCCCATCTGGAATATTGTGTCCAGTTCTGGGCCCCTCAGTTCAAGAAAGACAGGGAACTGCTGGAGAGAGTCCAGCACAGGGCAACTAGGATGATGAAGGGAGTGGAGCATCTCCCTTATGAGGAAAGGCTGAGGGAGCTGGGGCTCTTTAGTTTGGAGAAGAGGAGACTGAGGGGTGACCTCATTAATGTTTACAAATATATCAAGGGTGAGTGTCACGAGGATGGAGCCAGGTTCTTCTCGGTGACAACCAATGATAGGACAAGGGGTAATGGGCTGAAACTGGAACATAAGAGGTTCCGCTTAAACTCGAGAAGAAACTTCTTCTCAGTGAGGGTGACGGAGCACTGGAACAGGCTGCCCACAGAGGTTGTGGAGTCTCCTTCTCTGGAGACATTCAAGACCTGCCTGGACGCGTTCCTGTGTAGCGTAATCTAGGCATTCCTGCTCTGGCAGGGGGATTGGACTTGATGATCTTTCGAGGTCCCTTCCAATCCCTAACATTCTATGATTCTATGATTCTATTATCTCCTTTTATGATCAGGTGTTGCGGGCCTTGCTGGCGCTATAGCATTGCAGCCTGTGCTTGGGAAAATACTTTAGATTCTTTGATCCTCGAGGTCAGCCTGCCCTTGATGTGCCTCCCTGAAGCAAAACAAGGTTACAAATCTTTCTTGTTTGTCATTGAGAACAAAGACACTGGACATCTGGAGGTGCAACGTCCTGACAGTTTAAGTGTAGGCATATTAGATGTAACCGCACCAATCAGTAACTGTTGTAGTAGATAGAATGTAGTAATAACCAATGAGATAACAGAAAGTGTAATGTACTGAGAGTTGAAAGAGTATAAATGTTTGGTAGAAAAGAATAAAGTTGGATCTGTTTGTTCGCGCTCATATTGAGTCGTTGCCTGCAGTTCCTGTTTCTCCAGCATGAGGCTCCCCGCAATCAGGTGACCCACCTGGTGGATGAGGGGAAAGCTGTAGATGTAGTCTATCTAGACTTCAACCAAACCTTTGACACTGTGCCCCATAATATACTCCTGCAAAAGCTGGTAGCCCATGGCTTGGACAAGTGTGCTCTCTGCTGGGTTAAGAACTGGCTGGAGGGCCGGGCCCAGAGAGTGCTGGTGAATGGGGCTGCATCTAGCTGGCGGCCAGTCACTAGTGGTGTCCCCTAGGGGTCAGTGTTGGGTCCAGTCCTGTTTGACATCTTTATTGACGATTTAGATGAGGGGATTGAGACCATCATCAGCAAATTTGCTGATGACACTAAGTTGGGAGGGAGTGTCGACCTGCTGGAAGGCAGGAGGGCTCTGCAGAGAGATCTGGATAGACTGGAAAAATGGGCTGATTCCAATAGGATGAAGTTCAACAAGGCCAAGTGCCGGGTCCTGCACTTTGGCCACAACAACCCCCTGCAGCGCTACAGGCTGGGCACAGAGTGGCTGGAGAGCAGCCAGGCAGAAAGGGACCTGGGGGTACTAATTGACAGGAAGCTCAACATGAGCCAACAGTATGCCCAGGTGGCCAAGAAGGCCGATGGTATCCTGTCCTGTATCAAAAATAGCGTGGTCAGCAGGACAAGGGAAGTGATCCTTCCCCTGTACTCTGCATTGGTGAGGCCACACCTGGAGTATTGTGTTCAGTTCTGGGCCCCTCAGTTCAGGAAAGATATTGAAGTGCTGGAGCGGGTCCAGGGAAGAGCAACAAGACTGGTGAAGAGACTGGAACACAAGACCTATGGGGAGAGGCTGAGGGAGCTGGGGTTGTTTAGTCTGGAGAAGAGGAGGCTTAGAGGTGACCTCATCACTCTCTATAACTACCTGAAGGGAAGTTATAGCCAGGTGGGGACTGGTCTCTTCTTCCAGGCAGTTAGCAACAGGACAAGGGGGCACGGGCTTAAGCTCTGCCAGGGGAAATTTAGGCTGGATATTAGAAAGAAATTCTTTACAGAGAGAGTGGTCAGGCATTGGAATGACCTGCCCAGGGAGGTGGTGGATTCACCGTCCCTGGAGGTTTTTAAACTGAGATTGGACATGGCACTTAGTGCCATGATCTAGTAAACGGACTGGAGTTGGACCAAGGGTTGGACTTGATGATCTCTGAGGTCTTTTCCAACCCAATTGATTCTATGATTCTATGATTCTACAAGCTCCCTTTCTCCAGAGCATTGCCAAAATATTGAGGAAATTTAAAGGGTCTGCATTCAGAAATATCAAGGTTTAGAAATGTCTCTTCATTTGCTGTCCTCGGTTTACCTTCCTGAATAACAAATGCCACATTACTACTTTGTGCACATGGATGCTGTTTGTCCACATCAATACTTGTCCACATCTTTGGGATCATCTCTATAAATCTGTTAGGAATCATTATTTGGTGACTGAAGTATCAAGAGGTTTAAATCAGGAAACACAAGCTGGCTCCACATCTAGAAGCATGAGCTATGCTCTGCGCAGGTGCATAGTGGGTTAGGACAGCTGACAGGGTCTCCTCTACTCACTTTGATGTGGGCTTTTAACCCCACTCCTGGCATTTGTTTTTGTAGGTTGAAATCCCATGGTCAGGGAATTCAGGTTAGAAAGGAGAGGTTTTGCCCAGAGAAAGAAGTGCATCTGCAGCCAAAAGTATCAGCAAGGACTTCTAGGAAACTCAGGCAAAGTCTGCATGGCACATGCCCTTGGTGAGGGCACTCATCTCATTAAGTCCAAAGAGGCAACTGAAAAGCAAACAGTGTAAGCACGTGTGTGTACAAAACCATGCATGTACTTTATTCAGGAAGAACAGGTAGGATTGGGTAGAAGGTACAATGGCACATTGATTACCTCAAGTTACTTGACCAACCCTCTTGTTGACATTTGCCATGGTTTCTTCACTCTCCCCAAGGTTTCCTGGGCCAAGCACTACGCACCCCTCACTTGCAACAAAGAAAGAAGAGCAAGAAGAGATGACACCATTTCCTCTGCACAAGTCCAAGTTGAGCTGTGGCAACTACATGGTTCGAGACATCTGAAAACTGAGGAAGAGCAAGGGATCAGCTGTTGCAGACGTTCTATTCCATACAAAACCTGCTAATGTCATCTCAGAAATGAGTGTACCTCTGAGCAGCATTAATTTGGGACTGAACTTTCAATCCTTTGCAAAGCAAGGACCCTTGATCTGGGAGGGTCTGTGAGAAGAGAGCAAGGAGAGCAGACTGGATAACACCTTTAAGTCTCCTTAAATTCCCCACTACTTATCACAGTATTTCCAAAAGAAATCGCTTGGGCAGAATTAGGTACTCCAAAACCAGGCCTACGTGTCTGAAACCCAAGGTGAGGTTTGAAGTGGTTTGGATATATACTAGGGCATGGTTTTCAGGTGAGAGAGAGGTCCTATGCCTGGGACTACAAACTGGGCCAAGCAAACAACCCACAAGCTTCTGAGATGCAGCAAGTTAATGAGCCTCTGCCTGTGCTTTAGAAAGGTCTCCTTGAACCTGACCTGCTAAAACTGCTGTTAAAAAAGGATCTGGACCTGTTTTTCAAACCCAAAGGCAGTTTTCTCTTTCTCCAGTCTCCAGTTTCTGTAAAGCCACTCTAAAACTCCAGATCCAAATGCCAGAACAATCCAGAAAGAAGCATGTGTGTTGAGGGGAAAATCTTTGCATTCAGCTTCAAACTATTGAACTACTACAATAATGTTTGTGCTGGTAATAATTTTTAAAAGGTTTAAAAAAAAATCAAAACCCCATTACAGAGAAAAAAGAAAATGTATTTTTATGTACCTTTTCCTAGCCTATGAATGGAGGGAAAAGGGGACAACCAACACAGGGCAAAACCTTTCATTTCAGACAAAAATCGCAGCCAATCCCTTGCAAATTAATCAACCTCTGCCAAACTTTCAGCCCTATATAATTTTTTTTCTGTTTGTTTTATCCAGGCAGGCTTTTCAGGAAGGTGTTTTCACAACTGAAGCACTGACACTGCATTAACCAGGTGCTCAGCTGAGCCGTGGAGCTGCCTGGAAGTTGCCTCGTCCCCCAGCAAATGAGAAGCAGAGTGAAACACCGACGCCGGCGACATTGCATCTTGCAGAGATTCATGTGTCCTACATGTAACCTTGCATCAGGATACAGAGCCATGAGAGTGGCTCTCAGTATGGAGAGAGGAGGAGGAGGACAGGGAAGAGGAGAGGAAGGAAAGGCAACAGGAAAACAATCAGAAAACTCCCTGAGAATCAAGTATTCTCCTCCACCCTAGGAAAAAAAAATGCCCTCCCTGATATGGAGATGGCAGGAGGGGATGAGTCCCTTCTTTGCTTATAATCCTTTCCAGCAAGCATCATAACAGACACATGTGGGCTAGAGACTGACTACAAGAAGAGCATTTCTGCCAGATGCTTGTCACACTGCACCAGCCCTGGGATGCAAGGTACTGTCCCCCTTCTGCCTTCTTTCTCTACCCCAAATCCCCAGTTAGGGTTCCTTCTCTTTCCCAGAATGCCTCAACATCACTGAGGGTGGATGAGAGGAAAAAAAGGTCAAATTTAAAAGGCAAAGGGGAAGCAGGGAGGAGAGAGAACATCCCCGAGTCTGGACAGTGGCCCCGCAGCCACAGCCATTATCATTCCCAGCACGTTTTGCTACTCTCCAGCGCAGCCCAGCTTCAAAATATTAGTGTGGTGCAGAGTGCTATTTTCGAGTTGCTGCAGCTCCTTCTTGGCAACAGTTCAGCTTTTTGTCTTTGCCTTCTCTGAGCACCCAGTAGAGGGAGGAGGAAAGAAAGGAAAAAAATAAAGCCCCATCGCTTCGCTGCCAGAGCCGGGCTGTCAGCCTCCCTGTGGCACCCCACACCCTCCCAGCCCACTCCCAACCAAACACACTCAGCAAACATAAATCTCTTCCCACCTCTACAGCAGCCAGTTCACAGCCTCCTTTGCCATCCTGCTCCTCGCTTACACCACCCCTTTTCATCACTCTCGCCTTTGTACTCTAAATTTTTCCAGCCAAGCATTACAACCTTCTATCCCCCCTTTCTTCTCTGTCTCCAGCCCTCCCACCTCCTCCCCTTGCATCGGTAAAAAAAATAATAGTGCCATGATTGCCAATGGACTGGCATCTCTTCAGAGGGGAGAATCACTGTGCTCACAACACGCCTGGTAGCTCCGATCCATCTCACAGTCGTCCAGGAGAACTGCAGTGCCCACGGGCGCACACACACAAGGCAAAACATACTCCATTTGTATCCCTTGGCACTGCTATAAATACAAACTTCCTGCAAGTTTGCATTTGACAAGTGAATTCCTCCTCTGGTTTGTGGGACCAGGAGAAAGCCAGAGGGGGAATAACGAGGGAAGGAGGATGTATTTTTTTTAAGCATCCCAAACATGGCACTGAGCACTTCCACCACCACTTTCTCAGCCTGCTGTGCTGGCAATCAGCTGCTGGTTCCAGTCTGGCACCAGCTTTGATTTGGTTTTCTCTCCTCTTAAATGCCCTCCTCCCAAATATTTATTCCCTTATTTTTTTTTAGATTTTTTTCTTCCCTTTTTTCCTTGTAGCTTGTCCATAGAGGGACTGCCTCCCACTACCAGCCACAAATCCAAAGCAGCACGTGTGGAAGGAGCACCAAAGGGAGTGAAATGTGATATAACACTCAATGGACCAAGAAGGGAGGAAAAAACCCTGTACATACATGCAACATATGTACGCTCTTCTCTGAGGAAGGAGGAAAGAGTAAGAGATGCCCTAAAAGCAGGCAACACAAGCCTTGTGCATGCTAAGATGTGCAAGTCCTCCACAAAGGAGGGAGGAGAAAGGTTTGGTTGGAAGGTAGAGAAAGGTTGAGGAAAAATGCATGTTCTCCATGGAAAGGACTCAAGAGAGACAACTTTCAGCCAGCGATGTGACTCAAATTAAAACAGAGTTTGAAACACTGACATATGCATGATGGAGATAAAGTGGTGTAAAATGCACCTTGTCTGGTGCCTGGAAGAAAGACATGTAGAAAAAAATATAATGCTAATGCTGGGGATGGCTTGGGAGGGACATGGAGGGAGGAGAGATGTACTGAGGATTTTAGCATGGTGGCACGAGTGCATCAAGCTGCAAGCCAGACTGGAGACCCCAGAGCAGGATACAGCCCCGTAAGCAGCCGCTGGTGTCCCAGGTGGGAGTTATGAGCCGGATTGAACATCTTTGTCCACTGAGACACATTGGAACTCCTTGGAAGCCATGGGAGTTAGAGGGCAGTGAAACAGATGGGCACTCGCTGTGTGTCACACCCGATTTTCCTGCTCCCTGCATCAATGAGTCCCTCAGGAGGCCCAGTAAAAGTGCCAGGAGAAGGTTGCTCACCAAACATGCTTTGGCCACCCTGGGGAATATCAGAGGAACTGGCTCGAAAGCAGGATCACAGAGACCAGGAGACGGGCAGACAGCCAGCATGCTCAGGGTGGTACAGACAAAATAGCAGTGTCCTCAGCAGCTGCCTAATATGTATCTTGGCAAAATCTTGCCTGGCTGTGGATGAAGCAGAAATTGCAGGAATTGTAAACCTGTCAGTTGGTCTGACTTTTGCTCCCCTGACCTGCGTGTATAACACAAAAGGACAGCAGAGGGTTGATGATACCCTCCTCTGCCAGGAGCCACATGGAAGAGCTGGTCCTTCGGCCACCACGAGCTGCTGCCTGTGGAGCAGCTGATGGGCAGGTCCTGAAGTGGACTTAAAATAAGCAGATGTCCTGCTGTGACTGCACTTATTAAGGGATGTGTGAGTTTGTGTACTTAAACCAAAGCCTCATGTCTGTGCCCTTAGGAACATCTCTGCTACTGGGATGTGTCCCCTGCACAAGGTCCACATTGGGGGTTTCTCCAGGACATCACAGTTGGGACTGGCTGGGTTGGATGGAGTAATATCCAGGTAGAGCCACTAAATCGCCTCTTCTGAGTTGTGATTTCAATGTCCCAGACCCTTTGCATAAAGATTTCATCGAACATTGGCAACAGTTCAACATCTGCTTCCAAAGTGTGGGATTAAGGTACCTTTGCCTAAACTTTAGTTCTAACTACAAGGCAACCATCTTGGCTAAAACATTGCCAGAGCGCTTAGGCCTCAAAAAAACTAACCATTCTCACAGCATTTGATGTGGGGTAAATATATAAAATTATTTAATTGCCTACATAGCATTGTTCACCTATCAGAACATCGAGAAAGTTTCCAGGACAACATGCAGCTGGTGCATAAGGAGCTCTCCCCACAAAGGTTCCCAAAACAAACTTAGAGACCAGTAGCATTAAGGCAGTTTAATGATTCTGACCTTAAGAGAAAATCCCATGGAGAATGGAACGGAGTGGAGATACCATGGTCAAGCTCTGTGAACACAAAGGAAGCTGGAGACATCAAGGAGCCAACTGACTGCACATTTACTGTCCTGGTCCAAGAGTCTGTCATCTTTTGATAGATGCTGTCCTTGGGTGAACTATGCTCATTATAATCTCATTATAATCCCAAAACACACCTCCATCCCAAAAGCTACCCGCCTCCGAGGTGCGACCACCCCTCACTGAGCTTGCGCACTGAATTTTTCTAGTCTATGCCTTTAAACGCAAAGCGAGGAAAATTTACACCAATCACAATAAAGATATTCATGACTAGAGTCACTCAAGCTCCACCTGAAAGGTAACAAATAATATAAAAATGGCTCAAGAGAGGAGAATGTTAGGGAAGATTCCATCATCATCAGGGAAGATACCACCACGGACCGCCTCTGACTCCTGGGATCAGTCGATGGGCTGAGCCTCTCTTCTCCCCATAGGGATGCCTTTGGGTAAGGTCCGAACACTTGGTCTCACCAAGTGCTGCCGCGGGATACTTAGGAAATCTTTATAGAGCTGCTCATAATCTATTACATCTGTGTGATATTTTAGCCTGAGAGTTTCAGACTTGCTGAACGCAGGTGTTCACTTATCTGTTGTGAACCAGCCAAAGGAGGGAGTCTCGCGATGACAGGACGGCCCTGTTTTGGCTAAGAAGCAAGGCCGCATGGAGACTAACGATGTGAACATCATCCTGCAAATAGATAAGCTGCTTCAAAACAAAATTCTGAAGGCCACAGGGCCCAGAGTGGAAATTTTTACCTCAATATCCCTATCTGACTATAGTCACCCACTCTTTGCTCAAATCATGCTGAATGCCACCCCGGGGAGGGGAGTGAAAAGATAGTATATAAGGAGCATAGAGGGTAAGTGTTGTTGGGAGGAGAAGACCCCAGAAGAGGAAGAGGCAGTCGACGGGCTGTGCTCCTTCTCCTTCACCCAAGACAGGGATGCCTTCTTGGTAAGAATTGCGCTTCCACCTTTTGGTGTGTAATACCCAGGATAGTATTTTGCCAGCATTATTATCGTATATTAGAGCTATTGCAGAAAGTGCATTTATCAGTGGCAACTCCGAATCTTGTATCTGTCACTTCAGTAAATTACCTATTGTTAGTTACCTTGCAAATTGTCTCAGTGCAAGTCCCTAATGGGGCTCTGAAACAAGCAAGTGCTTAGCTGGGGTACGTGCCTCTCACAGCCACATACCTTTCACGCGACAATCTGTAACTTCTGCACGTGCTTTGCAGTCAGTCACCATCATCAGCAAGCAAAATGAATCTGTGTATCTGTTGCTTCAATAAATTCTATTTGATTCCGATCTGGCCATGTGAGTCCCTGTTGACCCTTTATACACAGAGTTTGGCCATGTGACCTAGTCCAGAGGTGGTGTCCCTGCTCACAACAGGGAGGTTGGATTAAAATGATCTCTGAGGTCCCTTCCAGCCCAGGCCATTCTATGATATGATGATATGTGTGAGTATTTGATTTCTATATGATCGTGTGAGTCCCTGATGGCCTCATAAATCCAGGGATGCCATCAGATCGAAGACACATATTGCCACCCTTGTGAAGGCTGGTTGCATAATTTCAGGGACATTGCCAGATCGAAGGCAATTAGGTGTGTCGCGTTAGTAACATGGAATTGGGCATCACTCAGAGCCTAAGCCTAGCCACTCCCAGCCCCTCTGATATCTGAGGACAAGATGGAATGCAAGGGGGTTTAGCTTCTGCCAAACTGATTCGCAATAGGAATTGTAGCTTCTCTCCTTTTAACGCAATACAGTCATTTGGTATCTATCTGAATCTTCTCTCCCAGATAGTTTATGTGTCTGTTTTCTCTCTGCTATTTCTCAGACTTAGGGTTGGTTTCTTCCCTTCCCTCCAGCGTTTAGGTCCAAATGCTGGCATTTGACAAGGCAGACTGGGTCCCTCACGTATGTCCATGACAAAGTAGACCCTGAAACCTCAGTTGGAGGCTCCTGCAGAGAAGCATCCCTGCCTGGAGATATCACTGAAGTGACTCCCAGATAGAGGAACTTTCAGATCCTTTGAGACGAAAGCGCTATAAATAAAAGATATTACAGACTAACAAGTTCTCGGTTGCAAGCAAGAGAAAGAATATTTTAGCATCCCCATTCTAAGCACATTAACTCTTGGCAGACATGATCGTTCAGGTCTTCAGGGCTGAAAACTTCACACACTATGCAGCACGTTGAGTCCACACGCTTCATCTCCAGTTTCAACAGCTCTAAAATCCACACTGCTCTTATACCATATCTCCTCAGTGCAGCAAGCATCCAAATATTATGTCACTTTGTGGGTCCCGACAGCAAATATACACTCCACGGTGATCTTTCCCAGGAAAAAGTCAGCCTTCGCTGCTATAACCTCACAAAAGTTTTTTATCAACTGGCTTCTGATGCTTTCTTTCCCAGGGTGAGCAAGCACTTTGTATCAATCTGGCTTGTTTTGGTGCAGTAACCCAGCGCCATGCTCCACTGCTGAAAGTTCAGGTCCCAGCTGCGGGGCTAAACTCTCACTGATGCTGTGCTGATTTCCCTGTCTCTGTCACCCATGCTGCCAGGTAGTCAGGAAGGGAGGGAATGTTTGGGGTTTTTTTCCAGTCTGGAAAAGAAAAAAAGCAATCACAGAATCACAGAATTGTTGAGGCTGGAAAAGACCTCTGAGATCATCAAGTCCAGCCTATGATCTAACAGCACCACATGGGCCAGGCCAGGCCACTAAGTGCCACATCCAGCCTCTGCTTAAACACCTCCAGGGACGGTGACTCCACCACTTCCCTGGGCAGTGCATCCCAGTGTTTGAGCACCCTCTCTGTGAGGAAGGGTTTCCTGAAATCCAACCTAAATCTTCCCTGACTCAGTTTCAGGCCATGCCCTCTCGTCCTGTCACTAGTTGCCCGGGAGAAGAGCCTGACCCCCACCTGACTACAACCTCCCTTCAGGCAGTTGTAGAGAGTGATAAGGTCCCCCCTGAGTCTCCTCTTCTCCAGGCTAAACACCCCTAGCTCCCTCAGCCTCTCCTCACAGGACTTTCCCTCTAGTCCCTTTCCCAGCCTTGTTGCTCTCCTCTGGACCCGCTCCAGCACCTCAATGTCTTTCTTTAAGTCCTGCACACAGGGCTCGAGGTGAGGCCTCACCAGTGCTGAGTTCAGGGACAGAATCCTGCACAATGCAAAGAAAATGCAGCAAAGGAGAAGGAGGAGGAAAGCGAATGCAATGTATGTAGTGAGGTTGGAGAGAGGAAATCCTCTGGGCAGCACAGGGGCACTTCATCACATTCTTATTTTTCTTCACTGAGGAGAAAATGTTGATCAAGAGTTAATTAAAATGTTACAGGCAAGGAAAAGCTTGTAGGATGCCTCAAAAAACTTGTGTGTGCGTAAGTGCACAGGGAGAGATGCAAAGGAGGAAATCACTATTAATGACGGGCGAACTACAAAAGGTTGGGCGAATTGGATAAAGATGCCCACATGCAGATGTTTATATAAAACCCTCAGTCTTCACAGCAGTGCTGGAAATGTCTTAAGAACAGACCCTTCTTGCATGATTTCCAGTATCTCTCTCTGGCCCCATGCCAGAAATACCATGAAAACAGCTTTATTTCTTCTTCTTTTATGCAATGTTTGGCTCTTCTGCTTCTGGTTCCAAGCAAAATATAAAATGGCAGTCTTTGACTTGAAGGTTGGACTGTGCTTATTTAAATTCAAGCCCTCCTGTTTCTCATGACTGCACACATATGAAGGAAATAAGGGAAAATGGTGATGTGATACTATGAAAAATTCAAAATAAAAAAAGACTCCCTGAAAATTGGCAGAAAAACAAGCTAGTTTCCCTAAGAGAGGGCTACAAGCCTTGATTTTTCGCACCTTAAGAAGACTACTTATCTCTAAGCTGACTATTCTTCCCATAGATAACATGCAAGATCTCAGCATTTCTAGTTCAAATGAGCCTGTTAGCCTGGGGTGGTTATTAGTCAGTAAATACCATTGAATCAATAAACAAAATAAAGACTTTGAAGAGAATCTTGTTTCCCCACCCAATCCTGAAACTCATCAGATCTTCAGTAGCCCTAATTTGACAGAGAAGGAAGAAATAAAACAGTTTTTACATGATCTGGTGCCCTCCAGTTTTCTTAAATTGGGGTGTAATTGAGGTAAAATAGCCCGGGGATGGTGCTTTTGGGATGAAAGCAGTATGTTTTAATTAAGTCCTCTGGAACAACAGGGCTGTTGCAAGGCTGGTTTTGATCCCTGGCTGGATTTACACCAGGATATCTCAAGCCATGCTGCTCAGCATGCAAGACATATCAGGATCAGGCCAGTGGTCTTTTAAGGATGTTGCCAGATATCCTATGTCCCTGGACTATTCACCTCGGGAAGGTTAAAAACAGATACATTCGCTCTGCATGTAGTAAAGAGTTAATGTTTTGCTCATAAAGAACAGATTATATTCTTCCTGAATCATTTCTTGTAGTCTTTTTTTTCCTGTCTTTCCTATTATTTATTATTTACTCAAGCAATGATCTTCAGCTCATCCAAGTGGTTTGGAGACCAAGACTCAGGTCTTTAGTTGGTACAAATCAGGATAACTTAATCCAAATCAACAGAAATGATGGACAGAGTCAGTGGAAAAGATGTGACCTAGAGTTTATACTACACAGGCTTCCAAAACAAGGGCACAGCCTTCTATATAGCAATGTAAATATAGTCTAAGCATTTTCTTACTGAAGTTGATGGCCAAAAAAGGTTGTAAATCAGAGCAGAGGAAGAAAGGGCTGGAAAAAGGCTTATTTATAGAAGTGACCATTGGAAAGGGATGTTGACCACATTAATTTTATAGGTGTTATCTCCTAAGACACATTGCACTGAAGGGATTGGGTTTTGGGTCAGAAATCCAAGGAGCATGCCAATAATTTGCCAGAGGTTACACAGGGGGTGAACGCGTCCCTGATCTCCATTATTGGTTCAAACTCAGGAATTCTCATATCCTTTTGGATAGATGGCTTGGTCCTATTACTTCTTATGTTAGATTTCCCACTGAGGCTGAAAGCAAATACACATTCAAGCTGAAAGTAAACAACCTGTGAATTCAAAAGGCATTAACTCAAACTGCCAAAACATTTGCTGCATTTGCTGCAGAAGTCAAATAGACAGTTTCCCAGAGCCCTGAGCCTAGATACATAACCAAGTCACACCCCAAAACCTTCCACCCAGCCTGAAAATCCATCCTGTGCAAAACTTGTTCTCCTTGCTGGCATATGAAGGTCTGGAGCCTCAACTGGAGTGAATTAATGTAGTCACTCTGATTTGAATAGAGCAATGCCAATTTATACTAGATGAGGATTTCACTCTTTGGAGGCTAAGTAGGAACTGGCTATCCCTTACTTTTTTACCAGTGTCGTTTCAGAAAGAAATAAAATGTGGTGTATTTTAAAGACTGAAAGAACACTAAATAAGTTTCTTGCCATTTCTATGATTAATTTCTCAAGAAACCTATTACAGAGCTTGGTCCTAATAAAGCAAACATTACAGAAAAAAAGTATATAAATAACACAGCTTATAAACACAAACAACATGTTACCCAACTTATTCTGATTCACAAAACCTTCCAAAATGCCAACAAAAAGTTAACTAGTAACCCAAGCATGACATTGCTGTGGTATTGCAGGAAATTCATAAAGTGGAAAGGACTGAATAAACCAGTGTTTTTCCCTGCCAAGGATGAATGAAGAGGACAAAGAAGACAAAACCAAACCATACAAACAAAAAATCCCACCCATACATTTTGAAATGTTCTGAACATTACCACCATAGTGTCTTCCTTGGCCATAAAGATGTGCAAGACTGTTTTTTTCTAATATATTCTGGTGTAAATCCCAAACAGCATCACTGAAGTCATGTTCTGTAAACCAGGATTCATTCCAATAAAAGCAACATAACCTGATGTTATGAATTCAGTAAAGATTATACAAATTTAAGCCTATGATTTATTCTCACAGACTCGGATGAGCCTTGATTTTCTTCAAAGTAGACTGAAGGTCAAATATTACACCAATAGAAAAGAAAGAAGATTTAAAGACTATGGTAATTGGAAATCAAACAACTAAATTGTTGTCGTGGTTCAAGCTGACTGGGACAAAAAACCACACGGTCTCCAGCTCACTCCTCCCCCCACCCCCATTTTCACAGTGATGTGGAGGGAGACAATTGCAACTAAAAAGGCTCAAGGGTTTGAGATTGTCGTGGTTTGGCCCTGGCAGGCTGCCAGGTTCCCACACAGCCGATCTCTCACTCCCCCTTCACTGCTAGACAGGGGGAGAAAATATTTCCAAGGGCTCAGGGTTTGAGATGAGGACAGGGAGATCACTCTCATTTACCGTCCCAGGCAAAACAGGCTAAATTTTGGGGAAATTAGGTACATATATTAAAAGAACTAATCAGAGAGGAGTAGTGAGAAGTGAGAAAGAGCAAACAGATCTTAACAAACAGAACACCTTCCCCCATCCCTCCCTTCTTCCCGGGCTTAACATCAGTCCCGGTTTCTCCACCTCCTCTCCCCGAGCGGCGCAGGGGGACGGGGAATGGGGGTTACGGTCAGTTCATCCGACGTTGGTTCCACTGCTTCTTCACTCCGGGGGAGGACTCTTCACTCTTCCCCAGGCCATTGTGGGGTCCCTCTCATGGGAGACAAGCTTCATGCTCTCTTCTCCGATGTGAGTCATCCCACGAAGGGCAATTCATCACAAACTGCCCAACGTGAGACACCTCACAAGGGGCAGCCCACCCCTCGTGACTCTGAGGTACAGTCCTTTAGGGGAAACTGCTCCAGTGTGAGTCCCCCGCAGCTTCCCAAAAGTCCCACCAGCCAACCTGCTCCAGCATGTGCATTCCTCTCTTCCACGGGCTACAGATTCTGGCAGCAACCTGCTCCACTGCAGATTTCCCACGGGCTACAGCCCCCTTCATGCATCCACCCACACGGCGTGGGGTCCTCTGCCCCACGGTGGACATCTACACTCCACCCATGGGCTGCAGGGGGACAATCCGCTTCACCATGGTCTTCACCACAGACCCGGGGGACTCTCTCTGCTCCAGCACCTGGAGCTCATCTTCCCCCCCCTCCTTCTTCACTGACCTTGGTGTCTGCACAGATTCTCACTCCTCCATCTCTGTGCCAGCTGTTGTGTGGTGCAGTTCTTTTCCCCGTTCTTAAATATGTTTTTCACAGAGGCGTTCCTCTGCTATCACTTTACTGACAGGCTCAGTCTTGGCCAGCGGTGGGTCCCTCTTTGGAGCTGACTGGCATTGGCTCTTTCAAACTCGGGGAGCTTCTATCAGCTTCTTGCAGAAGCCACCCTGCATCTCCCCCCCTGCGGCCAAAATCTGGCCAGGCCAAACCAAAATAGAGATTAAGGACAGGGAGGGTAATAATCTACCATTTAAGACAACAGGTAAAGAATCAGAGAGACTTGGGGAGAAAACATAGATTTAATTCACCACCACCATTTACAAAGTAGGATAGTAAGAGGAATATATCAATAAATATGACCCAATCTTAAATACCCTTTGTCCCCCCTACTCCTCCCATCTCCCCGGCTCCCTCCTTCCCCCCCATCAGTGCAAGGGGGGGCAGGGGATGGGGGGTGCAGTCTATCTGGCCACTACTGATTATCACAGCAGTTCCTCCTCCTTGAGAAAGAAGGCTCCTCGCAGTCTCTCCTTCATGCCACGTGGTGTCCACCTCACAGGGGGCAATCCTCTTCCTCCTCATGAGTCCCTCAGGGCCACGAATCACTTCGGGCACGTCCCCTGCTGATGCTCCGTGTCTCTCCCCTTTCTCATGGGGCTCTGCACATACCGCTGTATCCTGGATGTTCTCACCACTGTCGATCCCATCAGCTGGCATGCAGTCATCTTCCTGCCATCTCAACTACCAAGGGGTTCCATGGAGAGGTTCTGCTCCAGCGACCTTCTCCCCGTCTTTCTTCTCAGGGCAATGTTCCTTTGTTCTCCTCTCACCTCTCCCTCCTCCAGCAGAAAAACTCCCCAACATTAAAGACAGGACAGCTCAAAACAAGACAAAACCGAAAGAGAGAGAAAGAACAACGGGGTTGCCTCTTAAATACCTTGATGGCAGAGGCACTGCTTGGCCTGGCCCTGGCCAGAGGTGGTCCCAACTCTACCTGGGGGTGGGGGAGGCTCTCGAAGTTTCGCATGAGTCTGCCCCCGCTTTTACAAAAAAAACCTATCAGACTCAAATCCATGACAACTGTTTAACTTAATGCCACTAGACTGATGCAGATAATCAGAAATTTCACCTCTTCTTTCCTCCAGCCAGTCTTATTTTTGCTTTACAATTCAGTGTAAGCTAGCATTTAGTAATATTTTTTCTGTTTATAGAGCCTTCCATCTGAGGATCTAGAAAGACTTTGTAAACATTAATGATTTAAGCTTCTTAACACCTCCTATGAGACAGATGCTACTATCTCATTTGCACAGCTCCGAGAAGAGGTGCAGGTTTGCCAAGAGTCAGAGCCAGCAGTGGAGCTGGGAAACCACCCCAGATCCTGAACCTCACCTTCTAGCTCAGTAATATAAGGCTTTCAAGGGATGCAATGATGTGCCTGGCAAATTCGGAAGCTTATAATTATCTCTTGGAACTGCCAGTGTGCCCTGATGTCTGACAGGCTGAAAACAGAGGGTTGAACTACTATCCATAGAGAGAACTGAAGTCCCACTTACTGTTGGACAGAAACATCATGAATATGCCATCCACTCTCACCTGAAACAATCACTCACAAAGATGACCCTCTGACATGGCAGACCAGAGAGAAAATTGGGAATTTGGTTGTCCTTACTTATTTTTTAATAACAACACCAACCCTGGACAAACCAATGCAAAGGTCCAGGAGGATTCCTTTCCTTTTCTTTGCATCTTTAATGGCCCAAATCTTTTTCTCATGTAGGGAAAAGGTAAAACATTCAAGCTTGCTTGCAAGTCATGGTGACAAGAGGAATTTTTAAAAGAATTAAAGAATTTAAATTGAAGAATTTAAAGAATTAAAGAATTTTTAAAGAAAGCCTGCAAGTTTTGCTTCCAACACTGTCAGGAATGCTTAGATCCTAGGCAAGCCTTAGGAGAAGATGGGCATTGATGAGAAGGGTATTTTTTTTCCAGAGCACAGTCTTGTTGATTTAAGAGCAGCTGATGTCTGGTACCTATTTGAAGCATTTTTCCATGTAGCCCTTCTCCAAATACATGGCAATTGGACAATTTTCATGATGATTCTTCTACCTAAAAATACACAACTCCCCCTCTTTTCAATTTATCACTGAGACAGTCAGCCTGTTTATCGTTGAAGTTTTGCCCATTTAATAGTGCACTTAGGAAAGCTTAATACAATCACCAACCAATTAATTGCTGTCACAAAAAGAAAAGCCTTAGAAATCATTCATCTGAATGGGAGTCAAGAGCAAGAGTCTCTTATTGAGAGACAGGTCAATGAGAAACAATGTTATGGAATCTATTCTAAGCAGACCAGATTTTACTTATTTATTTTAACACCTCTTTTCTTCCACAGATTGAAATTGGTGACAACAGCAAATAAAATATTTGGGTTTGCTTTTGAAATTCGTTGATGACCATAAATCCCAGAAACAGGGTACTACAGAAGAGACAGGCATTTAACATATTCAGTGTGTTGATTTGTGAACTACTAGCAGATTGCTGTTTGCCTAAAAATATGTATTTCATAGAATGGCCTAGGCTGGAAGGGACCTCAGAGATCATTTAATCCAACCTCCCTGTTGTGGGCAACTAAAAGGGTCCCATCGGAGAGCCGGCCAAGTTAACGACCATCACACCAATATGGCTACAAGTTGTCCTCTCTTTATTGCTCCGGACAGCCCAATATATACAGTTCAGCAGTGTCCACGCGCCTGCCCCTTCCCAAAGTTGGTCAGTTACAGGTGTACACGCACCAGCGTTTTATTGGGTAGTGCCATTCCGCTATGGAAGCAGCTCTCGCCCCCCCTTCTCCCCCCGGGGCCAGCACCTCCAGCCAAGCATCTCACAAAGCTCTCACAAAACAGATAAAACCTCCTCCTCCCTGTGTTCCAAGGCAGCTTCAAGGACAGAGCCTTTGTTTAGGCCTAAGCTGGGTTATCCACACTTTTAAAGTTATACCATGCCTCTGCTCCACAAGAAATTCCTCTACATGGTGTGGCAGGTGCATCCTTCCCCCATTGGTCGGGAGTGCCCCCCCTCTGTGAGTCAGCAGTTGCTAGGCAGATTTCAGAGAATTTTCTGGAAACCTGGGCTGGCTCAGAAATGACCCATCACCCTGAGGGGCACTCCCAGGAAGTTGGCTGGCAGCCACTAAGAGGCCAATATGGCTTGATTGACCACAGCCAGCTCGACTGAGACTTTAAAATGGGGTGCTGGCAGCCATCTTGCGGGAGTTCCTTTGTGGTAGCTGGCTCTGCAGGCAGGGGTACTCAATCTCCCCCCTTAGGTGGGACGCCGCCGAAGGACTTTTGTCCCTGGGGTTGAGACTCTTCATCTGTGTAAGGTGAGCGTACCATTCTCGAGATTGAGACTCCTCATCTTTTATAAGGTGAGTGTATTAGGATCCGGATCATTATTCTTTGGTTAGGGTGGGTGTAGTGTAGTTAACTCTTTTCCAATTGATACCCGAACCTTTAATTTCGGAGGTGCTTCTGTTTATTAATAAATTTAATTTAGGCACGTGCGTGAATTTGTCATCTTTAGAAACATGGGAGCGCTCTTCTCCACTGTCTTCACGACATTATTTGGCGCAGCGAGCAGGGTATCAGACGAGAGGGGGCTGACTCACGGTTGCACCCAGAGCCCTGGTTTAGAAGGGGTGAAGAAAGCCCCGTTTACCCAGCCGAGTGGCTGTGAGCAAGCTGATAGCCCGGAGAAACTGCACAGGCAGATTCTCCGTGTAGAATTAGAAAATAAGAGTTTAAGAATGGAATTGAAACAAGAAAGGGAGCGAGTTCTTTTGTTAGAAGAGAAAATTGAGTTAATGGTGGCACAAGCTGAGGGAAATTTGCGGTTCCTCCTTAAGACGAAGTTCCCCAGATCGCGGGGTGGCAGCGCGGGAGAAATCGAATGTAAGGAATGGTGGCGTTTCTCTGTCAGTGGTGGTGGTGAGAAAGCGACTTCTTTCTGTGCTCCCGGAGTTTATTTTTCTGGCGGTTCTGCGAGTGATCAGTCAGTAATGTCCCGTGTGCCGCTTTGTGCTGGGGGTATTTACCCGAGAGAGAGAGGGGAGCCTGTTATTATTAAAGTGAAGGGACCATCAGATTTAACCGAGGCTATTCAGAAGGCTGCGTGTATTCAAGCTATGTACGTACGTGGCCAGCAGGGCATTCCCATGGCGGCGCCGGTAGAGCCGCGGCACCTTAGATCTTTGGTCAAAGGATTGCCGGATGCCGTAAAACTCTACATGAATACGGTTAAGGAGAGGATTCAAAGGATTATAGATGGGAACGTACAGAATCCTAATGCCCCGGCTCACGTACCCAGCTGGGCAGAACTTTTACACGAGCTAGTCACCTTCGGCCGTGAGCTGGGGTGGGCGGACCCTGGGGGCGGAGGGAGCCGGGTCCTCCAAACCTGCCCACTGGGCGGGGTGAGCCCCGGAACCCCTGTCCCAGAACCCGGAACTCCCGTCCCGGTACCGGCACGGGGTGGACTGGATTCGCCCCGGGAGAGCGACAGGCTCTATGCCTGGAGAAAGACTCCAGCCCTGGGTGTTCCCCAGACTTCACAGCACGGGCAACCTGTTAAGCATAGTCGGAGGCTGATGGAATTGCTGAAAGTAAATGCGATGAGTCACAATTCTAGGGCATCAGCTTTCCCCCACTTTGAGAGTGTAATTAAACCCATCTGTGTAGTAAATCAGTGCTCTACTGATAAGAAGGCTTACTCATGGTGATTGCTGTGGGAATGGTCATTAGCCCTTTTGTTCTAATGGTGCTAGTAGGCAGGCGTTTGTTGTCTGATAACAGGGTATGGACTTTCGGAAGTGGCGAGATGAAAGAGATGCTTGTAAAAACTTGGGAAACTGCTTCACCGCAGATAGAGATTTTGCAAATTGCATCACTGTTGTTATATCCTGTTTGTCAGTGCCTGCTGCCTAGTGTGGCTACAGGGTTTGTCACTGAATTGCTTGGCGACCTTGAGAGAAGGCAGTCTGAATTACAAGCTGCTGCCCATTCCTGGACAGTTACCTTTGTTATGAAGGATATGTTTTTCATGGTCCCTCTAAGGGATGAGGACAAACCTCAGTTTGCCTTCACTTGGGAAGGGATACAGTATACGTTTAATCGACTCCCACAGGGCTACAAACATTCGCCCACAATTGCCCACAATGCCTTGGCCAAACTACTTGGTACTGTAGAGATGCCAACAGGAGTCTGCATTTATCAATATATAGATGACATCTTAATTGGTGGAAACAACAAAGAGCAAGTAGGAAAAACAGCTAAGGCTGTTTGGGATGTGCTAACTGAAAATGGGTTAGATGTTCCACCCTCCAAATGCCAAGGTCCTGGACAGGAGATGAAGTTTCTGGGTGCCTTATGGATAGCTGGTGCAACGGCTGTGCCTGATGACACTTTGTCTGCCATAGAGAAAGGGCAAACCCCATGTAACAGGACAGAACTACAACAATTACTGGGCACACTAGGCTATTGGAGGAAACATGTACCAGGTTATTCAGTAACTGCCCGCCCACTTTACAACCTGTTGAAGAAAAACAGAGCATGGGACTGGACTCCACAACATACAGAAGCACTCAATATCTTAAGAGATGAACTCAAGACTTACCAAAGATTAGGCCCTCTACACCCACAGGACCCACTGAGAGTGGAGTGGGGATTTGCTGTTCATGCCTCCTACTGTAATGTGTTCCAAAAGGGACCACAGGGTCCGGCTAGGCCATTACTATTTTCCTCCACTGCATTCAAAGAAAGTGAGTTACGATACTCAGATTGGGAGAAAGGGGTCCTTTCTCTCACCAGAGCAATTAAAGAGGCAGAAAAGTTATGTACCACCCAGGAGATTGTAGTGCAAGGTCCTTTTCCTCTGCTGAAATCAATCCTCAGTGGAACACCCCCTCCTGAGGGTGTAGCACAAAAGGCCACTATTAGGAAATGGTATGCATATATAGAGGGGATTAGTCAGCTACTACAATTAAAGGAAGGCTCAACTAAAACATCTAAAATACAGCAACCTATAAGTCCAGACCCAGCCATACTAAGTCAGCCTTGTAAACCATCCCCCGCCAAGAAGGCCCCTGAAGTTAAGACTGACACAAACGCACAGTGTGTGTCGTTTACTGATGCATCGGCCTGGTGGGAGGGGCTAAAATGGCAGTACAAAGCAGTTGCACTGGAAATTAATACCGGGAGGACAGTTGAGGAGGTAGGAGAAGGCAGTGCACAAGTTGGAGAGCTGCAAGCCCTCTTACTAGCTGCTGAAAATGGAGCTACTGTCATTTACACTGACTCTTATGCGACCTTCATGGGTGCCACTGAGTGGGTATGCCACAGGGAGTCCAACCAGTGGGAAATAGACCGCACCAAGGTATGGAGGGCAGAGGATTGGCAGCGCCTACTGGAAATAGGGAGATCACGACCCTTAAAGGTGGGATGGGTAAAAGGACATACAAGGGACAAAACCCCTGCTTCCAAGTGGAACCAACAAGTGGACCACTTAACTCAAATCAGAGCAATTTCTTGTGACGAGGACTGGGATCGTCTAGGTGAATGGTTACATGTAAAGCGAGGCCATTCAGGTAAAGCAGACCTGTATTATGAATGTAGGTCTCGAGGTTGGCCAATATCTATGAAAGTCTGTGTCCTGGGTTTAGCTAAAAACCCAGTCCTGTTTAGTGAATTTTACTTTCCAGTTTAGTGTCTTCTCAAAGGCTGCACGTTCTGAAGTCAGCAGCATGTTTTTGCAGACAGTGTGTGCTACTGGTAGTGATAACACCTGATGTTTACAGTCACTGCCTGGGACTGGTATGTAGAAAGGCTCTTGCTTATACTTATTCCTGTAGTGACCAAGGCCACTGCTGGCTCTTGTGTGCCACGCTGGGGGTGCTGGGTAGTAAGAGGGGGGCACAAGGAAGTAAAAGGTGACACCTCCGGGGGGTAATAGACAGGACAGGTGACCAACGAGAGTATTCCATCCCATATACGTCATATCTAGTATAAATTGAGTGATCACAAGAGTTTTGGCCTTTTTCGCCTTTTTGCCCTCTTTTCGGTCTTTTTGGCCCTTCTTTTCTGCAATGGCCGGTGTCCAGAGAGGACTCCATCTGATCTCCTGCTTTTGATCCGGATCCTGAGTTCCCGAATCCAGCTCCCTGTATCCAGCTCCCTGCCGCCGCTGAGCCTGGGGTTTCCCCAGTGCCTCCTGCTCTGCAGCACCAGTGGTGATTTCTATCGGGGGAGGGAGTCGGGTTTGGTATCGGGCTACTATCTATAGTTGTATATAGTTCTTTACTTTTATCTTTTTACCATTATTCCTATTATTTTCATTAAAACTGTTCTAGTTTTTTTCTTCTCTCATCCGTAAGTCTCTCTGCCTCATTCCCTTTTCTCTTCCCGTTTGGGGGGGGAAGAGGGGGTTAGAGAGCGTCTGTTCGTGTTAGTGGCCGGCCCAGCCCTAACCCGCGACAGTCTGTGAGGCAATTCTTACTGCTTGTCCACAATGCCAGATAAGACTTAAAGCTAACCATCCAAATCAAGCTCCTGCCCAACATATCAGATGGGGCAAGGCTCTTTGGAGTACCTGGCAAGTGGATTATGTGGGACCATTAAAACCATCCCATGGAAAGAAATTCATCCTGGTAGGAGTGGAAGTAGTTTCAGGACTGACAAGAGCTACAGCTACCAGTGCTGCCACTGGGGACCAAACAGTGCGAGTGCCGAGTGAGTGGTTTAGTGTTTTACCTACACCTGAAAGTATTCAAAGTGACAATGGGTCACATTTTACAGCCACAGTGGTTCAAGATTGGGCCCACGGGGAAGGTATTAAATGGGTGTTTCATACACCTTATTACCCCCAGGCCAATGGGATCGTGGAACGCACTAACGGATTGATTAAGCGGCATGCTGCTGTCTCACGATCTAACTGGGACACACGGTTGGCCCAAGCAGTTTTCATCACCAATAACCGCTGGGGAAGTTTTGGAAGTCCGAAAATTCAAGCGTTCTGTCTATCAGAACCACTCATGGGCGCTAGCCCTAGACTAAGAATACATAATAACTCTGAACCGGACAATACATCAAGCCAGTTACCATCACAGATATCTGTGGGACAACCAGTCATGGTGAAGCTGCCCTCGATAGGCATTGTGCCCATGACTCTGGTAAAACCTAGAGGTTTATATGCTTGGGAGGCCCTAGACAGAAATGGAAAAACATACCGTATTAGTGTCCGGTGGATAATCCGTGACTTCTAACCTGAAAGCCCAGCCCTGAAGGGCTGAGGTCCACTTTTGTGTTCTCTTTTAGGACAATGAAGGAAGACCCGTACAATACTGGAAGAAGATGGATGTGAAGTACTGGGCTGGTCAGCAGATGGATGTAGTGCCTGTGTCCTGAATGCATATGTGGACTCAATAGACTAACACGGAAAGGACTCAGTGGCAATTGTTGCCACAATGAAAACTGTTTGGCTGAGGGATTTCAATATGTTTGGGTTTTCTGGGCCAGGTTATATTATGACAGGGCATTTTAAGGGTCTATAACTGAGGAGTTTGTGTCTCAGATCTTCAGGAGACGTGAAGATGAAGGAGGATACTACTGAATGGACTACTCTCCACCTTCTGGATAGCCTCTCGGGACTGTCGGGGTGGGGAGAGCAGCATACATTAATAACCTGTTGTTGTGATTTTGCATATTGTTAACTCCGTTAGATGTTCATTTGGGAGGTGGTTTAATGTTATACCTCAATGTTTGAGGAATCTATCTTGTATATTGCTAATTCTGTTAAGTATTATGTTATACCTCAACGTTTGAGGAATCTATCTATCTTGCATTTTGTTAAGTATTGCTATATGCTTAGTGCTACGTTTTATAGCACTTTGAAAAATGCCTTATGCTCTATTGTAAACCAGGCCTTGACTGGGGAATGATGATCTGGAGCGATCAATCCTCACCAAGACAGCACCCCCTTTTAACCTTGGAGGCAAGAGGTGCCTGTACCACCACTTCAAGGTGAGTCGAGATGACTGTGGTCACGGGGTGGATTGTGGCAGGTGCATCCTTCCCCCATTGGTCGGGAGTGCCCCCCCTCTGTGAGTCAGCAGTTGCTAGGCAGATTTCAGAGAATTTTCTGGAAACCTGGGCTGGCTCGGAAATGACCCATCACCCTGAGGGGCACTCCCAGGAAGTTGGCTGGCAGCCACTAAGAGGCCAATATGGCTTGATTGACCACAGCCAGCTCGACTGAGACTTTAAAATGGGGTGCTGGCAGCCATCTTGCGGGAGTTCCTTTGTGGTAGCTGGCTCTGCAGGCAGGGGTACTCAATCTCCCCCCTTAGGTGGGACGCCGCCGAAGGACTTTTGTCCCTGGGGTTGAGACTCTTCATCTGTGTAAGGTGAGCGTACCATTCTCGAGATTGAGACTCCTCATCTTTTATAAGGTGAGTGTATTAGGATCCGGATCATTATTCTTTGGTTAGGGTGGGTGTAGTGTAGTTAACTCTTTTCCAATTGATACCCGAACCTTTAATTTCGGAGGTGCTTCTGTTTATTAATAAATTTAATTTAGGCACGTGCGTGAATTTGTCATCTTTAGAAACATGGGAGTGCTCTTCTCCACTGTCTTCACGACACATGGGCAGGGACGCCATCTCTCGACTAGGTCAGGCAACACATGAGAACCGAACGGGAATCGAACTCACGACCTTTGGTGTTTCAAGCACCATGCTCAAGCCCCTGAGCTAAACCGGCCCTCGAATTTGAAATTCTTTTCTAAAAACGCTTCTTGATCTCTTCCCAATTCATGAGTTATTAAATGTCTGCACCAAATAGCGATGTTTGTCTCTTCAGCAGAGGGACATTACGATTCCTAGAAGCAGGTTTCCAGCAGGAATATTAAAGACTCTATTCAGGAATATTCTCCAGTATTCGCAACCTCCACAAACTCTCCCTTTCGCAAACATGTTTGCTAGAATATTTGTCATGAGCAATCGAATGGGATGGTGGGAGAAAGTGTACAAAGTCTAATCAAGCTTATAAAAACCCAACAACTAATGAATACTTGTGGAAAAAATGTCTTAAGGTATTTCCTCAGCTGTGAATGCTAATTAGGAAAGCCTCTAAAGCTAAAAATTTTTGCTGCCTACCTCCTTGTGTACTCCAGAATTGAAAGTAACTGCTGTGATTCTCTTTATCATGTTCATCCCCGTTACATCTGCTGGATCCAGAAACAGGTTTTAAAAATTTTTGTATGCATATCAAATGGATGAGGTTATGAATAACTGAACAGAGGCCCAGAAACTCATTTCACATAAGCAGTTCAATGGCTAACAGTTTTTTACTGTCTCTGACCAAAAAAAGACTTACAACAGATAGGAATTTATATGTAATATTGACCAACATTGAATCACCACAGTGTTACATAGTACTATGGATCCTCTCTTCAAGGCCTTTTCTTCCATGACAAAACCAGCTTTTGGACTGAGTCCTCTATAAAAAAGCCCAGCAAGTACTCAAAGAAACACAGCAAGTTCATGTTGCTACAGCCCAGAAGCACATGAGCAGGGAAGGGAGGAGAACTGCAAGGAAAGCCAGTGGACATTCTCAAGTCTACGTCTGGATGCTTGAGGATGGTGAATTATGGATGCCAAGCCAATGCCATGCAGGTGAGCAGGAGTTTGTGCCTGAGAAAATCAGCTCTTAATGAGTGCAAACACTGCTTTAAAAACTCCGAGTGGGTTTTTATTTCATAAATTCTGCCTATGAACTAAATACATCATTCCTTATGTTTCTTGCTCCTGAATGGTAATGGAAAGCGATAGATCATCTAGAATTTTTAGAGACTGTCCCCTCTGGTCATGCATTGCTAGAGACAGTACTGTATAATGCATGACTTATCTGCAAAGACATTGGAGGAGTAATGAAATAAGCAGATACTCTATCAGTAGGCTTTTAAAACATTGGTATTTCAATGTGAGATGTAATCAGCCATTAGAGCCATCAGGGGCGATCAAGCTGCCTTTTTACTTTTGGCCTTTCCTCACATTAAAGAAAGTTGCTGTCTGATAATTTTATTCTCATACAAGCTCCAGATCTGGAAGGAAAAGCAGGATTTACTTCTTGACTCATCTATTAAAAACAGGAGTCTAAAAACGAGACAACTTCAAACCCCCTGTAGTGATTCCTCTCCTCCTAACAGAGATGGTGTCTGAAATAGGCGGATGCATTGGGTTGACCTGGCCAGATTTTGGCCGCAGGGGGGGCTGTAGGGGTGGCTTCTGCAAGAAGCTGCTAGAAGCTTCCCCTGAGTTCGATTGAGTCAATGCCAGCTGGCACCAAAGGGGGACTCACCGCTGGCCAAGGCTGAGCCTATCAGTAAAGTAATAGGAGAGGAACGCCTCTGTGAAAAACATATTTAAGAACGGGGAAAAAGAACTGCGCCATAACAGCTGGCACAGAGATGGAGGAGTGAGAATTTGTGAAGACACCAAGGTCAGTGAAGAAAGAGGGGGGGGAAGATGAGCTCCAGGTGCTGGAGCAGAGAGTCCCCCGGGTCGTGGTGAAGACCATGGTGAAGCGGATTGTCCCCCTGCAGCCCATGGGTGGAGTGTAGATGTCCACCGTGGGGCAGAGGACCCCACGCCATGTGGGTGGATGCATGAAGGGGGCTGTAGCCCGTGGGAAGTCTGCAGTGGAGCAGGTCGCTGCCAGAACCTGTAGCCCGTGGAAGAGGGAATGCACACGCTGGAGCAGGTTGGCTGGTGGGACTTTTGGGATGCTCTGGGGGACTCAGGCTGGAGCAGTTTCCCCTAAAGGACTGTACCTCAGAGTCACGAGGGGTGGGCTGCCCCTCGTGAGGTGTCTCCCGTTGGGCAGTTCGTGATGAATTGCCCTTCGTGGGATGACTCACATCGGAGAAGAGAGCGTGAAGCTTGTCTCCCATGAGAGGGACCCCACAATGGCCTGGGGAAGAGTGAAGAGTCCTCCCCCGGAGTGAAGAAGCACCAGTGGAACCAACGTCGGATGAACTGACCGTAACCCCCATTCCCTGTCCCCCTGCACCTCTGGGGGGGAGGAGGTGGAGAGACCGGGATTGATGTTAAGCCTGGGAAGAAGGGAGGGATGGAGGTAAGGTGTTTTGCTTTTAAGATCTGTTTGGTTTTTTTTATTTCTCACTACTCTTCTCTTATTTGTTCTTTTAATAAATGTGATTAATTTCCCCAAAATCGACTCTGTTTTGCCTGGGATGGTAAATGCAAGTGATCTCCCTGTCCTTATCTCAAACCCTGAGCCCTTCGATATATTTTCTCGACCCACCTAGCAGAGAAGGGGGGGTGAGAGAGGGGCTGTGTGGGCACCTGGCTGCTGGCCAGGGTCAAACCATGACAGTGGTTCTCACTGGAATTACCTGTTTCTCTTCATTGTCTAGAAAAGGAGCCTAGGACAACTAGCCCAGCTGTTGGTGAGAACTCTTCAGATGTCCACACCACCAGAGTTGCACACATTCGCTCATCTATAATTTCAGTTTTGTTTAATTTTCCATCATCAGTGTTATTCTAGGTCATTTCATGACAACATCAAACACATTTTCCCCCAAACTCCATTTCAAGTATCAATGGTAAATAAGAAAACAGGGGAAGGTTGGCACAGATCAAAGGGAAAGATGGTGTTAACTTTAACAACCACCATATGAAGAACATTTTTTTCCACCATATATAAAATAGCATTGCTCAGCTACACAAAGTCATCAAGACACACGGCTGGGGCTCAGGGGAGGATTTCAGTTCATGCTCAATGCTGTATTTGATCACTGGTACATCACCCAAAGGTTCACAGCGAAACAGATGATGGGACAGAGAAAAGCTCTTCCTAACACCACAAAGGGAACTGCTGCTCACGGCCTGACAGCTCCCCAGCCAGCTTATGTGCATCTAATTACCAAGCCACAACCCAAATCAAAATGCCCCGTTGCAGCTGGTATTTCACTTAATCCATTCATAACATGAGCTAATTAGTATTGATGGTTTGTGGCAAGTTTATTCCAAATGTGGTCAAGTCCCAGGCTTTCATCTTAGTTGCTAGGACCCATTGAAGACCCTGGAAGAGGCTGTTTTTCTGCCCAGAAGGCATTTTCCAGCCTGCTGAGGCTTGAGAGTGGGTTCAGGAGAAGATGCTGTGCTGAGATGAACATTGGCATATAAACACTGCTGCTACACCCCACCTCCATGTGGAAGAATTTGTACAAGAATCAAGTTATTTTGTAATTTTCCTCCTGTCTGAATTCAAATGTCCAGATTGAGTGGAAAAAAATGAAAATTAAAAAAAAAGAAAAAAGAAAAAAGAAAAAAAACTTGGAAAGCAGGAGAAATCAAGGAACAATACTTTATGTTATTCTTTGTGAGCAGAGCTGAGAAAAGAGGCCAGTTACTAGAGCTTTGCATTTCTTTTTCAACCTATGAGATTAGAAGATGAGAGCAGGTGTTAATGGGAATTTTGCCCATGGCAGAAAAGCAGGATCCTAAATCTTCATTGCTGGAAATCACAAAAACCCAGTGATCTGTGATGGCTGCACTTGGAAATTGATGATATAAGGAGTTGACACTTGGCAGAAAACCAACTGGCTGCTCCTTCGGCACACCACAATTTTGATTTAATTTGTAACAGGATGCAAATGAAAATGAACTGAGAACAGAGCTATCAGGTATTCTGTTGGTAACACTCAGAGCAAGTTTTGATTTCACTATATACAGCTGTCTGCTGAATGGAACTACCTTTAGACCCATCCTTGATGAAATTCAATTCTCTCCATATCTGACTCTGTCCACAGGGAACTGAGGAGCAGAGCTGCCAGAATTATCAGCTTGTTGCTTAACAACAGGCACTCTGACAAGCAACGAGTTTGTGCATTGTCAGAAATGGAGCCTCGGGCTCCAGGGAAGGGCTGGGAGGAGCCTCGTCATTCACAAGAATATAAAGTGGTGCTAAAGGAGCAAACACAGATGCGTGTGGGTGCCTTTGCTTGACATCACTCAGCACCGTATGCGTGTATGTGAACAGGGTTTTTTTCTGGTATATTTGTCAGCAAATACACATTTTTATTAGATTCACCTATCAAAAAGGCTGGGATTCTGCTGCTGCTCTGCATTGTACCACTGAGAAATGTAATTTCTATTTATATAAGTCTAAAAGTGCATACATCCCATATGCTGATGCTTGCATGGCCATCCAGATGTATATCATGTAATATATTTATATATACATGCATACAGATATACACACTTTCAGTGTGTTGACTGCATTGGCCACTGCAATAAGAAAATATTTGGTCTATCAGCACCAAAAAAATAGGGTTTTCCCAACGTTCCAGTTATTTGTGCAAACTTATTTCTGTTGGAGTGGGTGCCTCTCCAACAGGGTAATAAAGGCACTCTTTTACACATAATTGTAAAGGCATGTCACCACAGGATGAACATGTATGTGCCCCAGCTCACATCATGGCTGGACCCACAAGGATGAACTCATCACTTCTTAATTTTTTAGCTGGTTGATTCAGCAGCCTGTGCACAGAAAACATGAATTATGTCGGGTCCAAAAGTGGACCCATCCTTTCCTTCAGCATGGATCATCAGAGATATGCACTGCTTTGTCTGACAAGATCAGCTACAATCGCTGCTAATGGAAGATCGCAAGGAGTGAGCCACCAGCTCCACCTGCCTCCTGAGTCCCCAGGGATTTCTCTATTTGCTACTTTTGCTTTGGCAGTGCTGCGAGCCTGACTCTGTGGGAAATTCATGTTCAGTTATTATTCTGACCTGCTGCCAAAATTTTCCTGAGAAACACAAGTGAGAAATGGGGAATAGCGATCTTACACAGCTCATAACTCAGCCAGAACAGAGGGGAGTTTCATGAGAAAAGGTAAAGGTGTATTTTCAGCTGCAGAGCTTTTGTCCCTGTCAAAATGCAAAAGTTCTTTTTTAAATGATAAAGATATTATACCTTCTTTTGAAAAAAAAACCACAATAAAAAAAGAGGACATGAGAATCTTTGGTAATGGCCTTAGGAACATAAAAACGCTGGTCTTCATAGATGAGAAAACAAGGTGGTCTCCAAAACTCTGTGAAATCACACTATAGTGGTGAAGTGCTGGGGTCTGAACAGTAGGCCCTGAACTGAAGTTGACCTCACAACCCCACAATATAGTATTAATCGCACACAATATTAATCACTAATATATTTTAGTATGTGTACATATATATACACACTCTGATGTCAGTCTGTAAAAGCTTTGCTATAACACTAACATTTATTGTGCAGTGGTAACCAGCAGAATGATCTTCCTTTATCTAAAGTCCAGGTACAAGGTGTGAAACTAGCCATTTCTTTATTTAGAGGCAGGTTAGAAGACTGTGAGACCAGATGCTTGGCCTTGATGAGAAATATGTGATTAAAGCCCAAATAGACAGAGAAACTCCCTTGAACTAAAATAGATCGGGAGACTCCCTTGTATTCTTCCTTTAGCCCTGGCCAGGCTTTGGGTGGAATCCAACAGGGAGGGCAACACCAGATGTTCCCGCATTCAATGTTATGTAAGGTTGTTTATTTAATAGTATAAATGCTGGAACCTCTTGCAGCGACTTCGGAGACCTCACCTACAAGTGGACGCACTGCGTGGGACTTCCCAATTGCTGGGACAGTTCTCCAGAATCCTTGCTGCAACAGGGGCTCCCCAGCCACTGCGAGTCTGGATGATGATATTAGGGTGATTGGTGATGGATCTTTCTTAATTGCTGTTGCTAACCTTAATTAGTCATGATTAGGTGCATTACCCTTCCTATTCTCCTTGCTGCTTAAAACTAGAGTATAAGCAGCTTACTGTTTTAACTAAATGCATTGCCTTATTCTTGTAATACTTTGAAACAGACAGTAAAATAAGCCGATCCTTCTGTTGGTGTCTGTGTCCTTTCTGTGGACACCCCCCTTGCCCCCCCTCTGCCCCCCAGTCAATTGGCAAACAAGTGGGACATGTTAAATAACCCAAATACAGGAGTCATTGCCACATACCCTACTAACTGCTCCTGCTATTTATTCAGAAAAGGGAGACCCTAAATATTTCTCCTCAAGTAAGTCCACTTAATGGCTTCGTGCAGACATGACTGCACACAGTTTGGTCCATTTTCTGTATGGTTTCTCCCTCCCCATCCCCGTTTGCTCCTCCCTGTCTCTCTCCTTGATCTCTCCTGACACCTACCCTATCACACCAACACGTTTTCACCAGCCCCTTCAGTGGCCCTTAATGGCCAGGTCATCTCTTTCATTTGCTTTAATTTTATGTATTCAATGTCTTCGTTGCTGACATCTCCATTTTTGCTTTTGCTTTTCCCTCACTCTCTTTTTCATTTTTTCATTCAAAACTTTTGATGGCTCCACATATCTGCAGAAACATGCACAGCTAATACCTGTTTTTTATTTTCTTCCTTCCCTCCAAATGCCTGAATAATTCAGAAGTCAGTATTTTAGGATGACTGCATAGTAGCAACAGTAGAATAGTATCACCTCTTCAACTAGCTCAAAAAATATAGAACCTCGCTGGGAACTTGTATGTAGCATCACAGGAGTGTGTCATGCAAAGAGAAGCTCAGTATAGCTTTTCTCAATGCTCAGAAGAAATGTCATTCCAGTTCTTGAGCACGTACTGCCTTTTATTAACTTAAAGCCAGATATTCTCAGTTCAAAATCCTCAATTAAAAATGCTGCAAAGTGAGGCACTCCTAAGATATCCACCCTGGTTTACAACAAGAAGATGACATGCACACAACTGCAAATATGTGTTTGCTTCCATATATATGTAAAGTTTTAATTTCCTCATTTGATAACCATTTTTCCCATCTTCAACTAAACCTAAATAGGGAAAGTAAGAAATAAACAAAAGTTGAAAAATAACTATTGAAGATACAAAAAACAAACTCCTCATGAACAGTCTTTTTCTTTTGTTCTCTGTTATCAAATCTATTTATGTCACTTGGAATACTGTGTTACAGAGGCACAGAGTCACAGGGTGTTAGAGGTTGGAAGGCACCTCAAAAGATCATCTAGCCCAGCCCCCCTGCCAGAGCAGGATAACCTACAGTAGGTCACACAGGAATGCATCCAGGCAGGTCTTGAATGTCTCCAGAGAAGGAGACTCCACAACCTCCCTGGGCAACCTGTGCCAGTGCTTGGTCACCCTCACTGTGAAAAATTTTTTTCTAATATTTTTATGGAACCTCTTGTGTTCCAGCTTGTACCCATTGCCCCTTGTCCTGTCATTGGACACAGCTGAAAAGAGACTGGCTCCGTCCTCCTGACATTCCCCCTTGACATATTTATAAACATTAATGAGGTCACCCCTCAGCCTCCTCTTCTCCAAGCTAAAGAGACCCAGCTCCTTCAGCCTTTCCTCATAAGGGAGATGTTCCACTCCCTTCACCATCTTTGTGGCTGTACTGGACTCTCTCCAGCAGTTCCCTGTCCTTCTTGAGCTGAGGGGCCCAGAACTGGACACAATATTCCAGATGTGGTCTCACCAGGGCAGAGTACAGGGGGAGGAGGACCTCTCTCAACCTACCAGACACGCCCCTTCTAACACATCCCAGGATGTCATTGGCCTTCTTGGCCACGAGGGCACATTGCTGGCTCATGGTCATCCTGCTGTCCACTAGAACCCCTTTCCCCTGCGCTGCTCTCCAGCAGGGCAGTCCCCAACCTATATTGGCACATGGGGTTATTCTTTCCCAAGTGCAAAACTCTACACTTGCCCTTGCTGAACTTCATAAGATTTCTCCCCGCCCAGCCCTCCAGCCTGTCCAGGTCTCTCTGAATGGCTGCACAGCCTGCTGGGGTGTCAACCACTCCTCCCAATTTTGTATCATCAGCAAACTTGCTGACAATACTCTCTAATCCCTCGTCCAGATCATTGATAAATATATTAAACAGCACCGGCCTGAGCACTGACCCCTGAGGGACCCCACTAGACACAGGCATCCAGCCAGACTCTGCCCCATTGACCACAACTCTCTGGCTTCTTCCCTTCAACCAATTAGCGACCCACCTCACTACTTGGTCATCCAGACCACACTTCCTCGGTTTACCTATGAGGATGCTGTGGGAGACAGTGTCAAAGGCCTTGCTGATATCCAGATAGACCACATCCACTGCACGGCTACCATCCATCCACCCGGTTATGTCTTCGTAAAAGGCTATCAGGTTGGTCAAACATGACTTCCCCTTGGCAAAGCCATGCTGACTTCTCCTAATAACCTTCTTATCTTTGATATGCCTAGAGATGGCGCCAAGGATAAGATGTTCCTTCACCTTTCCAGGGATGGAGGTGAGGCTGACCGGTCTGTAGTTACCCGGGTCATCCTTCCTGCCCTTCTTATAGACTGGAGTGACATTCGCTTTCCTCCAATCTTCAGGCACCTCACCTGTTCCCCACGACTTACCAAAGATGATGGAGAGTGGCCTAGCAATGACTCCTGACAGCTCCCTCAGCACCCGTGGGTGCATCCAATCAGGGCCCATGGATTTATGAATGTTTAAGTGTTCAAATTGATCCTTAACTCACTCCTCATCAATCAGGGCAGACTCCTCCTTTGTCATGACTTCCTCTGGGGCCTCAGGGGACTGAGGCTCCTGAGGACGGTCTCCAGCAGTGTAGACAGAGGCAAAGAAGGCATTTAGCAACTCTGCCTTCTTTCTGTCCTCTGTCTCCAGGGCACCCACCTCATTCACAAGAGGGCCTACATTGCCTCTAGTGTTAGTTTTGTCAGCAATGTATTTGAAGAAGCCCTTTCTGCTGTCTTTGACCTCCCTCACAAGTTTTAATTCCAAGGAGGCCTTAGCTTTTCTGATTGCCTCCCTACACTCCCTGACAGCTGTCCTGTACTCCACGTGAGTGGCCAGCCCTTCCTTCCACAATTTATACACCCTCCCCTTCCACCTGAGTCTGCCCAGCAGATCCGTGGTTAACCATGCAGGTCTCCTGGATCTCTTTCTTGATTTCCTACCTGATGGGATGCACTGATCCTGAGCCTCGAAGAAGTGGTCTTTGAATGCCAGCCAACTCTCTTGGGCCCCTTTACCTTTCAGCTCCCTGTCCCAAGGGGTTTCCCCCAGCAATTGCTTGAAGAGGCCAAAGTTGGCCCTGCTCAAGTCCAGAGTTGCGATCCTGCTTGGTATTCTGTTTTTACCGCACAAGATCCTGAACTCCACTATCTCATGGTCTCTGCAGCCAAGATTGCCCTCAACCTTCACTGCTTCAACCAGACCTTCCTTGTTGGTGAGCACAAGGTCCAGCAGCACTCCTCTCCTGGTCGGCTCATCCACCATTTGCATCAAGAAGTTATCATTGATGCACTGGAGGAACCTCCTGGACTGAGGATGGCTGGCTGTGTGGGACTTCCAGCAAACATCTGGGTGGTTGAAATCCCCCATGAGAACCAGGGCCTGGGATGGAGAGGCTGCTGTCATCTGCCTGTAAAAGGTCTCTTCAACTTCCTCCTCCTGATCAGGAGGTCTGTAGTAGACACCCACCACAGTATCACCTGTGCTAGCCTGCCCCTTAATTCTTACCCGCAAACTCTCTACTAGCTCCTCATCTTCCCCTGGATGGATCTCAATACACTCCAGTTGCTCACTCACGTAAAGAGCAACTCCCCCACCTCGCCTCATCGGCCTGTCTTTCCTAAAAAGAACATAACCATCAAGGCCCACATTCCAGTTATGTGAGCTGTCCCACCATGTCTCTGTAATTGCAATGAGATCATAGGTCTTCAGCTGCACATAGACTTCTAATTTTCCCTGCTTATTCCCCATGCTTCTTGCATTGGTATACAGACACTTAAGAGATTTAATGGAGCATCTGTTACCATTGCTTGTGCCTTTTACGCCTAACCCTGGGATACTTCCCCTTGGCTCATGTGTAGTGACTTGGGTTTTATCCCCTTCCCCCTTCCAACCTAGTTTAAAGCCCTATCGATTAATCCCGCCAGCTCTCCAGCAAGGATTCTCCTCCCTCTCTTAGACAGCTCTACACCATCTATATCTCTCATGCCCAGTAATGCATAAACTTCCCCACGATCATAATACCCAAAACGTTGCTGGTGGCACCAGTCTTTGAGCCATGCATTAACTGCATGTACTTTTCTGTTCCTTTCACTATTCCTGGCACCTACTGAAGGGATAGATGAGAAAACTACCTGTGCCCCCGATCCTTTGATCACCTGGCTTAACGACTTAAAGTCCTTTTTAATTCTCTTAGTACTTCTATGATTGATTTCATCACTGCCAGCCTGGACAACCAACAACGGGTAGTAATCAGTGGGACTCACCAGATTGGGAAGTTTTTTAGTAACGTCCCTAATCTGAGCTCCAGGGAGGCAACAGACTTCCCTGTGGGCTGGGTCTGGGCGGCAAATGGGACCCTCTGTTCCCCTTAGGATGGAGTCACCAATGACAACTACCCTCCTTTTCTTTTTAGTTGGACTGGTCCTGATGCATGGGGCTGACTTGCTCAGCGAGGTCAGCCCCATGGCTCCACATCCATCCGCTTCTTCGCTTCTTTGTCTCTCCTGTTCCAGAGCCCTGTACCTGTTCTGCAGAGGCAACTGGGCAGGTGAGGGAGGCCGAGCAGGGACCCGCCTTCCTCTCCGAGCCAGGACTCGTTTCCATTCCCCCCCATCTCTTTGGTCCCCTCCTTTGACCTGATGGCCAGAGGGGAGGGGATCCCCTGTTGCATGTGGAGAATGCTGTGTGTGCATCAGGGAGTGGCTCCACCAATCTATCTCTCTTTCACACTCCCTGATGCTCCTCAGCCTCTCCACTTCTTCTTTTAGCTCTGCCACAAGGTGGAGAAGATCATCCAACTGACTGCATCTCACACAGGCTCTGTCAGTTGCAGCCTCTGGGAGGCACGGGCTCAGGCACTCCCTGCAGCCGGCAGCCTGCACAGCTGCATCCTTGTGCTGAAGCACTGTTTGAGTCCCCACACTCCTTCTCGTGGGGGATTTCTGTCTGGTGGCAACCATGACGGGAAAAAAAGAAGAAAAAAAAAAGGAAAGGAAAATGGCCAAAAAAAAAAAAAAAGTAGAAAAGAATTGACCAGTAACCACTCCTTTCACCTCTTCTGCCCAGGGTCTGTGATCCTCGCCCTCCCAGAGCCACCAGTAACACCCTCCTGTGCCCGCGGTTCACGAGAGTCCGGCAGGTCCTCCCCTCCCCCACGCTCGCGCCGCTCTCCAAGAGTCAGACGCTGAGGCCGCTTTTGAGTTTCGCGCACTGCCGGCTTCCTCCTCGCCTACGTCACTCGCTCCCGCCTCGTGAGATTCCCTCTCAGTTCCGGGTCCCGCTCTCTCTCCTCAGCTTCACCGTCCCCGGCAAAGCCCCCCCTTGCCTCAATCCGCCCAGAAATCAGAGAAAAAAAACCCGCTCTTACTGCAGCAGCTGCTGCTGCCGCTGTCCACGCAGTCCGAAGGAGTCAGCCGCTCTGGCCGCTTTTGAGTTTCGTGAAGCCGTGGTTTGAGTTTAGTGAAGCTGTGGTTTTAGCTGGAGCCATAGTTATAGCCAGAACTGTAGTTTTAGCTGGTGTGTAGGAGACTCAATATGCTTGAGCAAGCAGAATCAGTGGGAGAACAGAGGTGTGGCACACAGGTATTCTACAAGGGGAACTTATCCCCAAGGACAGGATGCTCTTATCTTCAAAGATGCAATGCCCCAGGACTCCCAAAGGCCATTAAGATATGCAGAACCAGCCTAGGCCAGCCTTGGGGTCTCTTAACAAAGATAAGGAGTTGAACGGAGTCCTTCAAAAGGACACCCCAATGAAGACTATCATGATGAAGTAAGATGACCACCAGAGACCCCTGATGATCACCGAAAGACTGTATTATGCATGCGGGAGTGGGCGGCAACATGTTAATGAGTTCTCAGAAATTGCATGAATATGTATGTATGTATATATTGCATGAATATGTATGTATGTATATATATTGCATGAATATGTATGTCTAAACTGTATAAAAGCTGTACGTCTGGCCTTTCTTGGGGCACATACTAGGTGGAGCCATCCCAAGTGTGCCCAGCGCTGCAATAAAGAATACCTGCTTAAAAGACATCAAGGCTATTAAGTTCTGATTTCGGCCTTTTCATGGCATCAGTTTTGGCGACCCAGGTGGGACCTGCTCTGCTCGGCTGCAGGACCTGCTGAGAACAGGAGTCCCTAGGGTATCCCCGGGATTTCCTGGAGGGACTCCTCGCCTCAATCGTATCTCTGCGGGAGCAGACAAGGACCATCTAAAGGAATAAGGTGTTCTTTAAAATTCTTCTGGGTTTCTGGTACGTTGGGTACGGGCTCAGGTTGAGCTACGTACTTCTGCAATAGCGTACTCTGTAACAGTGCACTCTGTTCTGTTCTGTGACCGGTCATCTGCAGCTCCCTGTAAGTCGTAGGAGACGTCCTACGCAAGGTGCCGTATATCAGGCTACTAGTGCTTGAGAGTATACATCTGTATGGGTACAAAGCTTGTATAAGTGTTTCTACTTCTGTTGGTGCATGCTCACTGTGAGTGGTGTACTCTGGTATGTTGGGTACAGTTACGTACTTCTGCAATAGTGTACTCTGTGGTGGTATTGATTTATTGATATTGAACCTGGATACGTCTATAAGGAACTTGTCCTGGGTTTAGCTAAAAACCTAGTCCTGTTCAATGATTTTTACCTCTCAGCTCAGTCTCTTCTAAGAGGCTGCATGTTCTGAAGTCAGCAGCATCTTTTTGCAGACAATGAAAGTATTTCATCCCATATACGTCATATCTAGTATAAATTGAGGGATCACGAGACTTTCGTCCCCTTTTTCCGCCTCTTTCGCCCCTTTTCTGCAATGGCCGGTGTCCAGAGAGGACTCCATCTGACCTCCTGATTTTGATCCGGATCCTGAGTTCCTGAATCCAGCTCCCTTTAGAGAGTCAGATGCATAGCTTATATTATACTTTCCAGTTTCGTGTCTTCTCAGAGACTGCACTCTCTGAAGTCAGCAGCATGGTTTTGCAGACAGTGTCTGCTACTGACAGTGATAACACCTGATGTTACAGTCACTGCCTGGGACTGGGATGCAGAAAGGCTCTTGCTGATACTTATTCCTATAGTGACCAAGGCCACTGCTGGCTCTTGTGTGCCATGCTGGGGGTGCCGGATAGTAAGAGGGGGCACAAGGAAGTAAAAGGTTGCACCTCCGTGGGGTAACAGACAGGACAGGTGACCAACGAGAGTATTCCATCCCATATATGTCATATTTAGTATAAATTGAGTGATCACGAGAGTTTCGGCCCTTTTCTGCAATGGCCGGTGTCCAGAGAGGACTCCATCTGACCTCCTGCTTTTGATCCGGATCCTGAGTTCCCGAATCCAGCTCCCTGTATCCAGCTCCCGCTGCTGCTGAGCCTGGGGTTTCCCAGTGCCTCCTGCTCTGGAGTAGCAGTGGGGATTGCTATCTGGGGAGGGAGTGGGGTTTGATATCGGGCTACTATCTATAGTTGTATATAGTTCCTTGCTTTTATCATTTCACCATTATTTCCATTATTTCATTAAAGCTTTTCTGGTTTTTCTTCTCTAACCCGTAAGTCTCTCTGCCTCGTTCCCTTTTCCCTTCCCGTTTAGGGGAGGGAAGCGGGGGTTAGAGAGCGTCTGTCTGCGTTAGTGGCTGGCCCAGCCTTAACCTGCGACAGATTTATTGGCGCCCAACGTGGGGCAACAAAAACAAACACCAATCAGGCTCAGAATATTTTGCCGGCTATTTAGATACGACTGGGCTCTGATATATTGCCTGCATAGTTTAAATTCCATCTGGCGCAATTGAGAGCGTATCAGATCTTTTCTTTGAAAGTTCTGAAGGGTTAGAAGAGAAAACCAGACAGCTCACACCATGTTATCAGTCAGTGAAATGGTATGTCATGTCCTTTTAAATGTGAGTTCCTCATTGGGTATCAGAATTTTGTCCAAACTCTAGTTTGGGATGTCTGCGTTAGTGGCCGGCCCAGCCCTAAGCCGCGACAGAACTGTTTATGTAAAAGTGATTTGAACCTGGCGTTTGTATGAGTGGACTGAGAGACTGAGACGCAGCACAGCTGCGAAGCGAGTTTGGAGTCCTGATCCGTGGTTCCGTTATCCCAAGAAGGGTGCAGCCAGAGACAGACAAAGCGTGTGTATCAAGCCCTGGAGAATTATTGGTGGCGTTGTGTGTTTCACCATGACAATTCATGTCAACCCATATTTGGTCTTGAATGTATAAGATGTGGTGAGAAGTTGTGGATCCAATTCGGATGGGATTTTTGTTGCAAGAAGCATAAAGAGTGGTCAGACTGGGAAAGGATTGAGGGAGCAGGGTGTTTGATGCACATACGTTGTGTAACAGGAGGAGGGCAGTTTAGGAATGAATAAGATCTTGGATGGGAAGGAGTGTACTTCTGCCAGTAATCCCTCCCCTCGTCCCCCCTGCCAGACCTGTAAACCTGGATTTTGGACCATACATTTAAGGCGGAGGGGGAGCACATAAAATTGTACTGGCAGAATCCAGCAGAGAGCTTGTCTGTTATCATCGTTTGTACCAGCCGGAAGAATATATTTGTGAAAGGAATCCCCGTGTTAATCAGGAATGGGCGGGCAGCAGAGTGGAGGAATAGTTAGAAAAAGCCCCCGAGGGTGTATCCTAGCACACTGGAAAGATCCAGGGTTATGCCAGGTGGGAATGTGAACAAAAAGGCGTTAATCAAGTATTGTAATCAGTGGTGGTCCTTGTATAAACTAGAGGGTGGTGAAAAATGGCCCTTTAACGGATCTTTGAGTTATAATACAATCTTGCAGTTAATGTTGTTTTGCCGTTGGGAAGGAAAATGAGGTAAAGTGACATATGCGAATCTTTTTTCTTTACACTCAGAAATTACTATAAATCCAGGGAGGACCGGACAGGTGACCTGTTTGGGTAAAGGTGCCGTTCTCAGTGTCAGATTTGAAAGCCTGGAAACACATGATGGGAGTGTACAGGGAAGATCCGGAATGGGTAGCAAAAGTCATGGAAACCTTAATTTAACATTATGATCCCGACTGGAGAGATTTGCAGGTGATCTTAAGTAATCTAATGTCTTATGAGGAGAGAAGAACTGTTTTGGCTAAAGCTAAAGAGCAGGTGGAGAGAGCATATGTGCGGGGCGCACACACAGGCAGGGAGATTAGAGGATCATTTTGTGGCTAACAATCCTAATTGGAATCTTAACAGTCGTGTTCACATACAATTATTAACCGAATATCAAAGACTGATTTTGCATAGTGTTCTGAATGCAATTCCAAAAATAAATAATTGATCCAAATTGTAACAGCAAGAAAATATACTGATTTGAATCTGAAAAATGAAGCGGACACTGTCTCGTTAGTCTGCATTTTTGTGAAACAGTCTAATTCAAACATGAAAAAGAGATTACACAAGTTAGAGGGAAAAATGCCAACTTGTTAAGTGAAATAACAAAGCATGCTTGGAAAGTGTATAACAACAGAAAGCGGAGGCGGAAAAGCAGAGGAAAAAAAAAACAACCAAAAAAAAAGAAAACAAAGAAAACACCTCAGAGATAACAAGCCGCTGGCAGTGGCTGTATCCCAGGAAAATAACAGGGCCGAAGGAGGATGTTCTCAGGCTCCGAGAGGCAGGCAAGATCCTGGCAGAATGCCAAGGGCCTAACGCCGTTCGAAAAAGATCAGTGCGCCTTTTGCAAAGAGAAGGGGCACCGGAAAAGAGAATGCCCACAACTGAATCAGCAGGGATTGGAAGGAATTGAAACCCTCCCCAGAAGAGCCCCTGGTTATAGTAAGGTTGGCTGGGGACTGAGCAAAATTTTCTAACAGATACAGGAGCTACATCTTTAGTATTAAACACATGTAAAGGTAATTTTAGTAAGCAGAGTGAGTCAATTATTGGTGCTACAGGGCAAAGATAAAGCCAGCTGGTTTTTTCTGGGTTGTTTTTTTTTTATTAGCCTTTGAAATTTAGAACTAGCAAAGGGTGTTACCCCATCAATTTCTGTATGTATCAGACTGCCCTGTGTCGTTATTGAGCAAACAGAATGCACAAATTACTTTTGAAAAAGGAAAAATCAAGTTCATATTCCTGAAAATAAAGGTCTGGATGCCCAAGTTCTTATGTTACAGAGAGAAGCAGAAGATACCAGAAGAAGTCGAAAACACCGTAATGCTTCTGGTTTGGGCCTCAGAAACACCAGGAAGATCTCGAGCAGCTGAACTGGGAACCACCCAACTGAAGCCAGGTGCCAGACCGGTAAGGCGAAAGCAGTAGCCGGTTAAATTAGAGGATACTTTTCAAAACAACCAGATAATGTCAGCAAAGGAGGGACAGCATGTCCCTGAGCAGTGGCAGCAACAGTGCTACTGATCCAGGAGGCGCAGAAGTTAACACTTGGACAGAGACTGACTGTCTTTGTACCCCATGCAGCTACAGCTGTCCTAGAGCAAAAAGGAGGACAACAACTGTCACTGGGGCAGATGCTGAAATCCCAAGCTGTTCTTTTGGAGCAGGACGACGTAGAACTGAGAGTGACCGCGATCGATCCCGAATGCAGCGACTTCCCTAACTGCTGACTCTGAGCTAACTCATGATTGCTTGCAGGCGATGGAGCAGGTGTACTCCAGTGGAGCCGACCTGAAAGATGTGACTGTGAAAGATGCGGACTGGGACTGGTTTGTGGATGGCAGCAGCTTTATGCGAGATGGCATACGAGAAGCAGGACATGCAGTGGTAACTGTCAAAGGACTAATCAGGGCTAAAGCTCTACCACCTAACACGTCGGACCAGAAAACAGAACTTATGGCTTTTCTAAGAGCCCTGGAGCAGTCACAAGACAAAATTGCTACTATTGGCAAATAGACTTTTCTGAACTACTGCGACAAAGGGGTATTGGTACTTTTTGGTAATGACAGATGCTTTTTCAGGCTGACCAGAGGCTTTTTCTTGTCGCACCAATAAAGTAAGAGAGGTATCAAAGGTATTACTTAGAGAAATAATCCTAACACTGGTAATCGAGTACAAAGGGGAACCATAGGGAAAGGAAACGTACCGGGAGACCATTGGCAGACTGGGTTACAGATACTTGTTGGTATTGATGGATACCTTTTCTGGATGGCCAGAGGCATTTCCTTGCAGAACTAACAAGGCGAGGGAAGTGACTAAGGTACTGCTAAATGAGATAATACCTCGATTCGGAGTGTCTACAGTTATTTCATCAGATAGGTGCACTCACTTTCATGAACAAATAGTACAAGTTAATACAATACTGGGGATTGACTGGCAACTACATACTCCCCAGAGACCACAAATTTGTATTGGTATCAGGCGTTGCTCATAGCATTATTAAGAATATGAGTGAAGCCCAGAGCCAAGGCAAACTTAAGCCCTTTTGAGATATTATATGGGAGACCATATCAGTTCAAGTTCAAGAGGGAAGATTTGGGTCAGCTGGGAAATTGTTATTTGCAGAACTATGTAATATCTTTAGGAAAACAACTAGAGGTGATAAAGAAGAGTGTTCTGGGAACCAGGGCTAAGGGACTAGATCACAAAATCCACCCATTTAGCCCTGGAGATTGGGTTTATGTTAAGAATCTTTCAGGTAACCTGCTGGAAAAGAAGTGGAACGGACTGTACCAGGTGCTATTGACCATCTTCACTGCAATCAAGGTAAGAGAGTGATCTGCCTAGATCCATTACATTCGAGTGAAGAAAGCTCCAGATAAGCAGTGGACTTCAGAGTCTATGGGACCTTTAAAGTTGAACTTACAGAGACAGTAGAATGACAACATTCCGCATTTTGTTCGTGCTTACTGTTGTGAATATTGTAACTGCTTGGGAAGAGAATGTTCACTACCAGATAATCCAAACGTTAGCAAATGCTACAAATGCAAAGGATTGCTCGATATGTGTAGCTTTACCATGCGCAAGGTTTCAAGTACCCTTATATGGAATTCCTGCAAGCTTAGGTGATTGGAATTGGCCTTTTAATAGCTCTTCTGGACAGGGTTGTCAACAAATTGGAAACTATAGCAAGGGACCTCGATTTGAATTACAAAGTATGGGGAACTCCACCTTTATTAGCCATAATGATTCAAATACTTTAAAGGTAGGAAATTTAGAGTAAACTACACCACCTTAAATTGGACTGTATGTGCAAATGACTATGGCAAGGCCACAGTAGTAGGCAAATAGTACTTTACGAGATACCCGCCGGTGTGTCATGGGTGCTGCCGTTAGGTGATGATAGGTCTTAGGCGGAACTATCTGGGAGGATGCCTACCAAAAGGCTGATGGTGGTTACGTGGGGATGGACAGGCTCGGAAAGGGTTACCTGCATTATGGAATGGGGTATATACTATTGGATATCTAGTGCCTCAGGACAGGATGTATGAAAAGAGGATTATCGGAAAACAAGCAAATGATTGAATCTAAGCAAAGGCAAAGCTATTAACTAACTATATATATTGTTAGCTATTCTTTAACAGTAGTCAAGCACTGTAGAAACCAATTGAAGCAGTTAAAGACCAGTTGATACCAGCTCTGCAGTTTGGATAAAAGCCGAAAGACGACTGAGTCTGTGCAAAGAGCTAAAGGTAAAAAGTGCATAGCGAGGAAGACTACGAGCCTTCCTCCATAAGACCCTCAACAACCACCACCAGGAGGCACTGCGCAAGCGCAGACAGAAGGAGATTATGGAAATGACTTCTCAGGACTCATTTTAATACAAAGCGGGACTGGTTATGCATATGTATAGGTGTATTGTGAAACTTTATGAATATGTAACATCTTATTGTATATATCCAAGGCGAACACCGTGTTGAGACGCACACGACTTTAGTAGATACCCTCCCTGTGTCACCCAGCGCTGAATAAACAAACCTACTTCACAATCTGATTGTGGAGTCTGTTTTCCACACATAAATGTGCAATTAATTTGAAGTTCCACCAGGTATTTTGAGGACCCTTTGGAAAAGAGAAGGCATGAGAATCCCCTGGTAAGGTATAGAACAGGATATCATAGCTTTGTACGGTGGCTAATCCCCTCTTTAGGAGTGTCTCAGTTAGAGAGAGCAATTGTAAATATTTCAGCAACCTTAGAGGAAATAATCAATTCAACCGCAGATGCTATTAGTGGACTCCAGGAAGAGAAAAATTCATTATCAAAAATAATTTTACAGAACAGAATGGCATTGGATTTATTAACCATGAAAGGAGGAGGAGTGTGTGCAGTAATCAATCAAAGCTGCTGTACGTATGTACATGAAAGCGGGAGAACTGAAGATGACTTAGACTAAAGAGGGTCCCTTTGGAGAGCTGGCTAAAGTAATGACACTCCCACCGATACGGCTACATGTCGTCCTCCCTTTATTGCTCCAGACAGCTCAATATATACAGTTAAGCAGTGTCCACGCGCCTGCCCCTTAACAGAGTTGGTCAGTTACAGGTTTACACGCGCCAGCGTTTTATTGGATAGTGCCATTCAACTATGCAGGCAGCTCCCGCTCCCCCTCTCCCCCCGGCAAGGCTCATAAACAGATAAACCTCTTCCTTTCCTGTGCCCCAAGGCAGCTCCAAGGACAGAGTCTTTATTCAGGCCTAAGCTGGGTTGTCCAAAACCTTTTAAAGGGATACCGTGCCCCTGCTCCACAAGAAATTCCTCTACATATGCCCCTTTTTCTTTTTGGACAACCCAGGCTTCGTCCGCTAGCTTCCTTATCATTTTCTTGATTACACTCATCAAACAACTAAACATAACTAAGCCTATAACAATTAAAACTCCAATAAACAAAAATGTCTTAACTAAACTCTTAATTCATCCTGTCAAAGTTCTCACACCCATCACCCTAAATCATCCAGACCCGCAGTCGCTGGGGAGCCCCTGTTGCAGCGAGGTTTCTGGAGAACCCTCCTGACAATTGGGAAGTCCTACGCAGTGCGTCCACCCGTAGGTGAGGTTTCCGAAGTCGCTGCAAGAGGGTCCAGCATTTATACTATTAAATAAACAACCTTACATAACATTGAATGCGGGAACATCTGATGTTGTTTGCTCCATTGAATTCTTCTCACAGCTTGGCCAGGGCTGAAGGAAAAATACAAGGGAGTCTCCCTATCTATTTTGGTCCTTAATCACATACTTCTAACAAAGCAAAAGGCAGCTGGTTTCCCCCACCTTGCTTTTAGCTAAAGAAAGATCACTCTGCTGGTTATTACCATGAACCCGAACAACAACGCACAGCCACAATAACTACACAGACTATTCCTAGCTGCCTTGACAGACTGGTGAACCGTTTGGTTTCCAGAACTCTTCCCAGAGAGGATTTTTCCAACGATACTTGGATCCCAATACAACAAATTCAGTTCTCTTTTAGTTTGCTCCACTAAGGGTCTGGTGAGTTGCCATCTATGCCACTGTTGTCGGTCATTTGCTGTTGACGTACGGCTCCCGTGAATCGGCTCGGCACCCACACTGGTCCCGCTCCTGTTGAAACACACATATAGCCTCTCCCATTAAATAGTACTGGACTTGGCCCTTCCCATTCTCCGGTCCTCATGTTTTTATGATATACGCACAACCCTGGGATGGCTTGCGGGCTTCTTTCTTTTATGGTGGAATGATGTATAACAACGGCAGGCTCCTCTCTACCTTCTGTTAAAGAAAGTTTAGGGTAAAGAGTACTTTAGATAATTGGCTTACGACATCCATGTCATCACTCTGTTTTTGTTTTGCTAAATATTCTCTTACCGTATGATTTGCCCTTTCTACAATAGCCTGTCCTGTTGGAGAGTGTGGAATTCCCGTGATGTGTTTCACTCCCCATTTCTGCATAAACCTACCTACTCTTTGGCCAACGTACGCAGGGCCATTGTCCGTTTTAATTTCTGTAGGTACTCCCATAATTGCAAAACATACAGACAAGTGTCTCTCTACATGGAGCGCCTTTTCTCCTGGTTGTGCCATGGCCCATATGAACTTTGAATACGTATCTATAGTTACATGAACATATTTTAGTCTCCCAAATTCAGGAACATGGGTCACATCCACCTGCCAAATCTCTAAGGCCTTTAGGCCCTTTGGGTTTGTCCCTAACCCGAGTCCCGGGCCATGATGACTATACTGAGGGCAGGCACGAACAATTCCCTTTGCGTCCGTTAGGGTTATGTGGAACTGACGATGCAATGCTTTTGCATTTTGGTGAAACATTTCATGGCTACTTCTTGCTTTCTCAAAGGCATTTTGTGGCGGAACATATGCAGCACAACTAACAGCCTCATCTGCTCGGGCATTGCCTTCCCCAAGGCCGTTCCCCCCATTGGTGACTTTGTATGTGTATCATACAATACGAATGTCGCCGCTGTCTCAGAGTGTGACGCAACTGCACGAACAATTCCCCCAGACGCTGGTTCTGCGTTTTCTGCAGAAGTGCGTCTTCAATTCTTTGTACAACCCTAACAACATATAAGGAATCAGAAAACACATTGAGAAGCTCTTTGCTCCAATTCTGGAAAGCCCAACATACAGCTTTCAGCTCGAGTATTTGTAAACTATCTGCAACGTCACCCTGGACTGTATGTTGCTTCCACGCTCCCTGTTGTTGCCATACACCTGCTGCGCTTCTCGTCTTCCGTCCTGCGTCTGTGAAGACCGTCCTTCCATCCACTGGTTGCTGTGAGCACAGGGGTTTTTCTAGCCATTTGTGTTGCTCAATTACTTGCCATAGTGGGCCCTTAGGATGCTTGTTGTGAACCAGGCCAGAGTAGCCCAGCAATGCTTCCTGGATTTTGATGGAGTGCCGCAGTTGCCATTCCAAGTCTTCATTTCTAATGGGAATACTAATGTCTGCCGGTTCCAACCCATCTATTTCCATTATTCGAGATCGGCCCTTTCGGATCAACGCGACGATGGCTTCTGTTCTTCTCATTAGGCAAAATTTAGGCTGCACCGGTAAGAATACCCATCTCCAGGGGATTCTTCCCCCTTTTTCTTTTGCCATTGAAGCACAATGGCAAGAGGGTTGGAATCTGTATTGATGATAAGCAATGACAGGGGGTGATCCTCAAGACGGCATGCACTCCATCCTGTTTGTAATTTAGCAGTTACCTGTTCAAGCGTTTTTGTTTGGTCTGCTGAGCAAGAACGAGGACTGTTAGCTTCTGTGCCTTGCAGCCATGGCAAAAATGGAAGTAGGTCGTCGTTGGTGATTCCAACAATGTTTCGCACCCATTGCAAATCTCCCAACAATTTTTGAGTGTCATGTAATGTCTGGATGTTTGCGTGTAATGTGATCTTCTGTGGCCTTATCTGTGTGTCTGATATTAGCCAACCCAAATATTTCCAGGGTGCAGTTTGTTGTACCTTTTCTGGGGCCAGCACAAGACCTTGTTTACTCAATTGAGCAGTGAGCCAGGCTAAGTCGGCGTCACTCAAAGGCTGTTTCATTGCAAGCAAAATATCATCCATGTAATGATAAATAAGTGCTGAGGCAAACTTTTGACGAATCGGACGCAAGGCCCAATCGACATACAACTGACACATGGTGGGAGAGTTTTTCATCCCTTGTGGCAAAACAACTCATTCAAAATGTCGAGTTGGCGTTGCCCTGTTAATAGAGGATATGGTGAAGGCAAATCGTTGTGTGTCTTCTGGATGCAAGGGAATAGTAAAAAAGCAGTCTTTTAAGTCTATTACTACAATGTGCCACTGTTCTGGGATCATGATGGGTGTCGGTAATCCAGGTTGAAGTGCTCCTATAGCTTGCATTTGATCGTTGACTCTTCGCAAGTCATGTAACAGTCGCCACTTTCCTGATTTTTTCGGTATTACAAAAATTGGGGTGTTCCATGGACTTACAGATGATTTGATGTGGCTGGCCTCTAAGTTGTTCTTCCACAAGTTGTTCTGCTATTCGCAGCCTGTCTTTAGTCATCGGCCACTGCTCCACCCATACGGGTGTATCGGTCACCCAGGTAATCTTTTGTATGGGCGGCTGCTCGGCAGTGGCCGTCATGATAAATGCTGATCCCTGGTTAATACCATTCCGAGTTGAGACAGCAAGTCTCTGCCTATCAGGCCTTGAAGAGTTGAAGGTAACTGCATGACATATGGCCGAAAGACTATTTGTTGTCCATCTTCAAAAACTATAGTCACAGGGTCTCTACTGGATTGAGGAGCTTTCATTCCTCCCACTCCCACAATTTGTGTCATGGGAGCCTGCAGGGGCCATGTGGGTGGCCAGTATGTTTGATTAACGATGGTGACATCCGCTCCGGTGTCGAGTATTGGTCTTGACTGAACTTGACTTTCCCCCCGTTGTAGGGTGACTTTTCTTTGTGGCCGGGAATTCATGTCTAGTGTCAAGAAGATGTCAAATCCCAACGACCCAAAGCCTTCATCTCCTCTTTGCTTTTGTCCCTCTTTTGGATGTGGCTGATGTGGATGGGCTGCTTCAAGGGCAAAGATCTGGGCAATCTTGCTTCCTTTTGGAATGGTGACAGGTGGTTGTAATGCATAAGCCATAATCTTTATTTGACCTGTATAGTCGGCATCAATAACTCCCGGTAATACTACAACTCCTTCTTTGCTGGTAGATGACCGTCCCAGCAGTAGCCCTCCAACAAAAGAGTCAGTTGAAAATAATGGGCCAAATGCAGTTGTCAGGATTAACGCTACTTGTTTGTCTTGCAGTGTAACTTCTACTGCGGTTGCCACATCCACGCCGAGGCTTCCCCAGGTAGCGGGTTTGTTTCGTTGTAGGAAACCGTCTGTGGCTTCGGTTGAGGTTGGGCGCTGATTTGTGTCTTGGTGTGCAGCCCCTGCGCACTGCGCTTGTAGTTTTCCACCTTATTGCATGCCGCGGTAGCATGGGCGTCACTATTACACATGTGACACCATACAGTCTTTTGGCACGTGTTTGGGTCTCAGTGTCAGATTTCAAGGCTTGGAAAGAGACGGTGAGGATGTATAGGAATGGGTAGAAAAAACATGGAAACCTTAATTTAACATTGTGATCCTGACTGGAGAAATTTGCAGGCAATGGGATCTTAAGTAATCTAATGTTTTATGAAAAGAGAAGAGCTGTTTTGGCTAAAGCTAAAGAGCAGGTGGAGAGAGCTGTATATGTGGGACCACACACACACGCAGGGAGATTAGAGGATCATTTTGTGACTAACAATTCTAATTGTAATGTTAACAATCGTGTTTACAGACAATTATTAACTGAATATCAGAGATTGATTTTGCATGGTGTTCGGAATGCAATTCCAAAAGTAAAGAATTGGTCCAAATTGTATCAAGTCATTCAGAGAAAGAATGAGGGACCCTCTTCTTTCCCTGAGAGACTGATGGAAAGAGTGAGAAAATAATACTGATTTGAATCTGAAAAATGAAGCGGACACTGTCTCACTAGTTTGCATTTTTGTGGAACAGTTCAATTTAAACATGAAAAAGATATTACAGAAGTTAGAAGGGAAAATGCCAGCTTGTTAAACAAAATACTGAAGCATGCTTGTAAAGTGTATAACAACAGAGAGAAAGTGGAGGAGGAAAGCAGAGAAAAGAAAAACTCAGAAATAACAAGCCGCTGGCAGTGGCTATAGTCCAGAAAAATAACAGGGCTGGAGGAGGGTGTTATCAGGCTCCGAGAGGCAGGCAAGATCCTGGTGGAATGCCAAGGGCCAGAATGCAGATAGAAAAAGATCAGTGTGCCTTTTGCAAAGAGAAGGGGCACTGGAAAAGAGAATGCCCACAATTGAATCAGCAGGGATTTGAAGGAATTCCAGGGCAAACAGCTTATGTGATGATGGTGTGTTCAGACTGACTGAAACTGAGGGGAACGAATTGGAACCCTCCCCAACAGAGCCCCTGATTGTAATAAGGTTGGAGAATGAGAAAATGAATTTTCTGGTAGATACAGGAGCTACTTTTTAGTATTAAATACATATAAGGGTAATTCTAGTACAGAGAGTGAGTCAATTATTGGTGCCATAAGGCAAAGAGAAAGCCAGCCATCTTTCTTTAGCCTTTGAAGTTTAGAATTGGAAAAGGGTATTACCCCATCAATTTCTATATGTACCAGACTGCCCTGTGTCGCTATTGAGCAAACCAAACGTGCAAATTACTTCTGGAAAAAAGGAAACATCCAAGTTCACATTCTTGAAAATAAAGGTCTGGATGCCCAAGTTCTTATGTTACAGATAGAAGCCATGTCGCAGGAGGTACCAAAGGAAGTCGAAAACACCGTAATACTTCTGGTTTGGGCCTCAGAAACACAGGAAGATCTCAAGCAGCTGAACCAGTAACCACCCAACTGAAGCCAGAAGATGTGGACTGGGACTTGTTTGTGGATGGCAGCAGCTTTACGAGAGATGGAATACGAAAACTGTAATCAGGGCTAAAGCTCTAACACGTAGCACATCGGATCAGAAAACAGAACTTATTTCTAAGAACCCTGGAGCTGTCACAAGACAAAATTGCTACTGTTGGCAAACAGACTTTTCCGAACTACTGCGACAAAATGGGTGTTGGTACCTTTTGGTAATGATAGATACTTTTTCAGGCTGACCAGAGGCTTTTTCTTGTCGCACCAATCAAGTTAGAGAGGTATCGAAAGCATTACTTAGAGAAATAGTACCAAGGTTTGGGGTTCCTACAGGACTATCTTTAGATATAGGCCCCACATCTCATAGCAGAAAGAACACAAAAGATTTTAACACTAATTCCAGATAATAGGGGCAGGAGTCTGGATGAGGAAAAATATTGAATACTCTAGAGCTGATAAAGAATTAATAGAACAAATGAGAGGGCAGATTCCCTCTAAAGGACGAGGATGCCTGAGTGATGGCAGAATTATAACAGGTATGGAGAACTATCAAAGAACACAATAAGACACATCGGGGGGATGGTCTCTGTATAAATCAGAAATGAGTAGGGAGAAATTTATAGACTACAATTTGACAGGTGACTTAGCAATGGGAAAGGTAACTGGGTATAATTAGGAAGTATTGGGAAAGGAAATATATCAGGGGACCACAATCAAATTGATTTTTCTGAACTTTCAAGAAAAGGGGAGTATAGGTACTTATTGGTACTTATGGACACCTTTTCCGGATGGACAGAGGCATTTCCTTGTAGAACAAACAAAGCAAAAGAAGTAACTTAGGTATTATTAAATGAAATAATGCCTCAATTTGAGGTACTTATGGTCATCTCATTAGATAGGGGTACCCATTTTTTGTGAGCAAGTACTGCAACAGGTTACCAAACTATTAGGAATTGATTGGCAGTTACATTTGCCCTATAGGACGCAAGCCAGCAGGCAGGTGGAAAAAATGGATCATATGATGAAACAGCAGATAGTCAAAATGTGTCAAGAAGCAAATCTATATCGGTATTGAGCACTACCTATTGCACTGCTTAGGATATGTGTGAAACCTAGGGCCAAGGAAAATCCTTGTGAAGTATTTTATGGGTTTTTTCAATTCTTATAATTATTGTTTCCTCTGGTGCTGTCAGAGTACTGGGGATGCTTATAGAACCTGGGAGAAACACCAGCTGAGACAGAGGTTGGAATCGAATAAGTATTTTGAGTAGGTGTTAGACAGGGAGTCATTTTATTTGCTATAAGTTATTACTAACAAAATTAAAAGAGTTTCAAGTTGTAGTAAAAGAATTTACTAATTTTCTAGAAAAAGGGGGGATTGATAGGGGGAAAAGCATCTAGTGAGAGGTACCCTCTCAGGCTCATTAGGACGCAATCAATCAGAGGCCTCAGAATAAGGAGGATGAGGCTGTTCAGTACCCATTATAAAAGAACATAAAACAAAGACAAATTGACAAGGACACTAGTGATAAAGGCAACTAACAAGGAACATCTGGTGACGAAGCCCCTTGTGTGATTTGATAACAAAACTTCTTGCGAAAAAGTGCTGAGAACAACTAGTTTTGGGACGAGGGTAAAAAGTTCATCGTGAGGAAGACATACGGCCTTCATCCCTGAAGACCCATGCCCAAGACCACCAGGAGGCACCACGCAAGCGTCAAGAGTAGGAGCTGCTGACCAGGGGCACTGAGTGCCTTTTTCGGGATAGTTCATGAATATGTATAGGCATCTAATGAATATGTAACTTTCACTGCATATAACCAAGGTAACTGCATGGCTCAGGTGTGCACGTTTTTGGAGCAAAATATTCCCCCGTGCACCCGGCGCTGATTAAAACATACCTACTTTATAACCTTCTGGGTTATAGAGTCTTTATCCCGCGTGTCACTACATGTTAGTCCTCAAGATTGGGAAGTCCCACTGCCATTTCCCAGGTGCAGAAGTCCAACTGCAAACCAATTTGAAAAAACACACTTTTCTGCTCAACCATTTCCACTACAGTTAGTGAACACTGTGCTGGGAATCGACTGAAAACAACATAATTTATTCCTTAACCTGAGTGTCACTGCCACATTAAGTAGCCAAAAGCCACCAGTGCTTGTGAGAGCCTGTAAAGAAGGATTTCTCAAACAGTCGTGGTCCTTATCTTGCCACTTGGGCCTGATTATGGGAGATCACAGGAACAGGCCCCTGCAGGGATGATCTGTCTCCTTCGTATATTGATTGACTTCACTTAACCATATCAATGGAACAATGTGATGGTTGAACCGCACCTACAGTCAGGCAAGTTACAGGGTAACTCAACTCCCAGAGGACCATCAAAGACCCCCAAAAGACTCCCAGTGAGGCAATTCTCCAACTCATTTCGGGAATTCTCTGGAAGATGCCATAGCACCTGTGGAAATTAATGCAAACTTCACCTTGTGTTGGTGCAGCTGCCCCAAGGTCACTCTGACATCTCAGGATAAGTCCCATTGTGCTGTTATCTGGGTGGCAAGTACTGTTATTTTGGTGACAAGTGCAGCGATTTGGGTGTTGAGCACCTCCTGGCCACCCAGGCCACCTGCAGCCTGAATGGCACATCAAGATAAGCCTTGAATGCCTTGGGAGAAACTCCCATGGTATTGTCTCAAGTGCTGCTACATCAGAGTGACTCAGCATGAATGACCAAAGCCAATCATCTTGAGACCCTAGAAATAGCGATCCAAAACTGAGACCCTTTGGGTTCTCTGGTACTGCGTGGGCTGTGTGACCCAGTATTTCCCCCTGAGTTGAGATGCCTCTCAGGGTAGATTTTGTGAGAATTCAAAGGCCTGACTGATTTTGCGAGGTGGTGCTCCATCATCCTGGATCCAAAAACATCGATGGACAACACTGGAACCCAGGGTGGTGATCTTTCTATCTCCTTTTCCCTCTTTTTTTCTCTTTTCTCTCCCCTTTCTCTTAACCATTCTAATTCTCTGTCGTGAAGACAGTGGAGAAGAGCGCTCCCATGTTTCCAAAGATGACAAATTCACGCACGTGCCTAAATTAAATTTATTAATAAACAGAAGCGCCTCCAAAATTAAAGGTTCGGGTATCAATTGGAAAAGAGTTAACTACACTACACCCACCCTAACCAAAGAATAATGATCCGGATCCCAATACACTCACCTTATAAAAGATGAGGAGTCTCAATCTCGAGAATGTTACACTCACCTTACACAGATGAGGAGTCTCAACCCCGGGGACAAAAGTCCTTAGGCGGCGTCCCACCTAAGGGGGGAGCTTGAGTACCCCTGCCTGCAGAGCCAGCTGCCACGAGGTAATTCCCGCAAGATGGCTGCCAGCACCCCATTTTAAAGTCTCAGTCGAGCTGGCTGTGGTCAATCAAGCCATATTGGCCTCTTAGTGGCTGCCAGCCAACTTCCTGGGAGTGCCCCTCAGGGTGATGGGTCATTTCCGAGCCAGCCCAGGTTTCCAGAAAATTCTCTGAAATCTGCCTAGCAACTGCTGACTCACAGAGGGGGGGGCACTCCCGACCAATGGGGGAAGGATGCACCTGCCACATTCTCTCTAATATGCAATCCTTCCATTAGCTAATGCTTATTACTCATTGCTCAGTAAATCTTTTACATTTTCTAATTGTTGGTGTGGTTGCATCTCTTATGTTGTCTGCGAGAATCCTAAACTTAAGTTATGATTCTAAGAGAGCCCAGGGGTCACATTAGTCCGGACATGACAGTGCTCTTTCAAAGCCACTCTCCTCCTCGCTGGTGAGGAGGAGGAGAGAGTGCATTATAGGACAGCCCTTTGGGATGCCACATCCTCCTGGAAACACCCCCAGCATGTGTTCCCTGGCTCAGTAACAAACAGTCATAGCCAAACAGATGAGAAATTAGAGATAGGCATATCAATCAAGTAAGTAAGAGAACCAAATAAACATCAAATTCAATCTACTCTTTAGAGAAAATTAGAAGAAAAGGAATTGTACATAATCTACCTTCCTCCGCCTCTGTTTTCCATTGTAATCTCCAATTTCCCAGCTAGAAATCAAATTGAAGGTCCTCCAACTCACCCAGGTCCCTAATTCTGCCCAAATTGAAGACTATGGCAATACTTTAACCCAAACTCATCACACAGCTTCCAAATACCTTATGCATTGCCTAAAAGTTCAGCTCAGTTTCCATAGCGGCAATTTAACCTGCTTAAAATGGAAACTGGAGGAAATCCTCTGCCAGTGCTTACTATTTGCAGATTTAAATATTCTTTCTCATGCTAAGCCAGGGAACCACATTCAGGATCAACCCACCAGCCCAAAGCTGAGAACCTTTATCCTGGCAATGTCGCAAATGTCTTCACTGCCACTGGTACAGGATTTTATCCTGAGTAAAATGGCCAAAGTGATGGAACATTGCTCTTTAGAAAAGTGAAAACAATGGCGAAGATATTCTAATTGAAAACACTTACCAGTTAATGTTCTTTGATGTGTGTATGTGTAATGCTTCATGGGGAATAGAGGGGGGAATGAATCATTGTAACCCACAACAGCCCAAAGCACTATAAATCAAACAGTATACTGCTGTTGGTATCAAATATAGCTCCTTTTGCACTACATCAAAAAACTTTAATTAACAACTAATTTATTCAAGTGAATAATAAAAAAATAATTCCCTTGCACCAAATAACTATGTTATTACTTGGGGACTAGGCTGTGTATTTTCCCCCTCTCTAAAGCATGACAGTAGAGGAAATTGAGCCTTTAGAGAACAGGTAAGTTAAAAAATGGATCAAAGAGGGGTTGTTGATTGGCTTTTTGAGTCAGCAGAGACCGAAATTGCCCATTTAATGAAAAAAAAAGACACACTGCAAATTCTGTTTGCTCTAGGACCTACTTTTAATAAAAATGTTTATAAAGATAAATGGCACCAGCTTGTGCCAGACATGGTGCAGACAGGTTTTGCACAAGCCTCCCTGCACAGCCATGATAATTCTGCTCCGTCCCTCTGTTTTGGCAGCCATGGGCAGGTCCCACAGCACTGATTGCCAAGTGACGTTTCAGCCATGTGGGACTTTCAGCAGAGCAGTTAAATATCTGCAGGGCAACCATTGGCAATCTCTGAACATGCTTGCTTAGGAGCTAAACCACACTTGAACCCCAAATGTGAAAGGCCCGGATGCTATCATAGAATCATAGAATATGATTGGAGTTGGACTAGATGATCTTTCGAGGTCCCTTCTAACCCCCAAACATTCTGTGATTCTGTGATTATGTGACCCTCTCTGGGCAGCCTGTTCCAGCACTCCGTCACCCTCACAGTAAAGAAGTTTCTCCTCATGGTGAGGTGGAACTTCCTATGTTCTAACTTAAACCCATTATTCATTGTCCTATTACTGGGCACCACTGAAAAGAGACTGGCCCCTTCCTCTTGACACCCACCCCTCAGATATTTGTACACATTAATAAGATTCCCCCTCAGCCTTTTCTTCTTAAGACTAAACAACCACAGTTCTCTTAGTCTTTTTTCATAGAAGATATTCAAGTCCCTTAATCATCCTCGTAGCTCTCCATTGGACTCTGTCCTGGGTTTAGCTAAAAACCCAGTCCTGTTTAGTGATTTTTACTTTCCAGTTTAGTGTCTTCTAAAAAGCTTCTCATTGTACTGTTTTTTTTAGTGTCGGTGTATTCTGCAATAATTTGGGTGGTCAGTATACCTGAATACCTTAAGAGCACAATGATGAATTTTGTTTGTAACTACACTTTCAATTTCACCTTGGGAAATCATACTCATTTGTTTGCTAATCTGAATCTACCAGATTTTAATGATTGTGAATGTGAATGTGAATGCAGTTATCTTAATCGAAAGGTTGAGATTTTATTATTAATATTGATGTTAATGCTGATTTTTTCAAATTTGTTAATGTTTTGGCAGTTAAGTAAGCATTGGTGTAGGACAGTGACAGACACTGTGACCTCTTGCCCTTTTTGAAGACTGGAGTGACACTTGCTTTCCTCCAGTCCTCAGGCATCTCTCCCGTCTCCCAAGACTTGGTAAAGATGATGGAGAGTGGTCTAACAATGACGTCAGCCAGCTCCCTCAGCACCCATGGATGCATCCCATTTGGACCCATGGATTTATATCTTAATGGTCATGGGTGTCCCAAAATCAGAATGGTGTGGGTGGAGCTCTTTTGGTGCACTTCCATGCTCCCCTTGGAATGCCTTGTCCAGCCCAAGTGTCTCTGCAGCAAAAGGCTCTATAGATTACTGAAACCTAACCCTAACCAGGACCCTGCACCTCCGGGTTCAGCCTGATGTTATAATGGCCATGGATGTTCCAAAATCAGTGTCCTGGGTTTAGCTAAAAACCCAGTCCTGTTTAGTGATTTCTACTTTCCAGTTTAGTGTCTTCTAAAAGGTTGCACGTTCTGAAGTCAGCAGCATGTTTTTGCAGACAGTGTATGCTACTGGCAGTGATAACACCTGATGTTTACAGTTACGACCTGGGACTAGTGTGAGAAAGGCTCTTACTTATACTTATTCCTTCAGTGACCAAGGCCACTGCTGGCTCTTGTGTGCCACGCTGGGGGTGCTGGGTAGTAAAGAGGGGGCACAAGGAAGTAAAAGGTTGCACCTCCAGGGGGTAATAGACAGGACAGGTGACCAACGAGAGTATTCCATCCCATATACGTCATATTTAGTATAAATTGAGTGATCACGAGAGTTTCAGCCCTTTTCTGCAATGGCCGGTGTCCAGAGAGGACTCCATCTGACCTCCTGCTTTTGATCCGGATCCTGAGTTCCCGAATCCAGCTCCCTGTATCCAGCTCCCACTGCCGCTGAGCCTGGGGCTTCCCCAGTGCCTCCTGCTCTGCAGTATCAGTGGTGATTGCTATCTGGGGAGGGAGTCGCGTTTGATATCGGGCTACTATCTATAGTTGTATATAATTCTTTACTTTTATCTTTTAACCATTATTTACATTATTTTCCATAAAACTGTTCTAGTTTTCCTTCCCTAATCCATAAGTCTCTCTGCCTCATTCCCTTTTCTCTTCCCGTTTGGGGGGGGGAAGAGGGGGTTAGAGAGCATCTGTCTGCGTTAGTGGCCAGCTCAGCCCTAACCCTCGACACATTTATTGGTGCCCAACGTGGGGCAAAGAAAACAAACACCAATCAGGTTCAGACTCTTTTACCAGCTATTTAGACACAACTGGGCTCTGATATATTGCCCACATAGTTGAAATTCCATCTGGCGCAATTGAGAGCGTATCAGATCTTTTCTCTGAGAGTTCTGACGGGTTAGAAAAGAAAACCGGACAGCTCACATCATGTTATCTGTCGGTGAAATGTTATGTCATGTCCTTTTAAATGTGGGTTCCTCACTGAGTGTCAAAATTTTGTCCAAACTCTCGAGTGTGATTTGGTATATCTTTCTGTGGTTTGCCTGTTCTGGTTACATGACGAGACTTCTCATTGTACTGTTTTTTTTTAGTGTCGGTGTATTCTGCAATAATTTGGGTGGTCGGTATACCTAAATACCTTAAGAGCACAATGATGAATTTTGTTTCTAACTACAATTTCAATTGCACCTTAGGAAATTATACCCATTTGTTTGCTAATCTGAGTCTACCAGGTTTTGAGGATTGTGATTGTGACTGTGAATGCAGTTATTTTGATCGCAAGATTGAATTATTATTGATTCTGATGTTAATGCCCATGAATCTCTTGGCATTGTGGCGTTTCTGTAGGAATTTGTGCAAGTCAGTGCATATCACTGTGTCCTTTAGCACTCAGTCTGTATCAGCAGAAGTCGCCCCTGTGACTAGAAAGAAACATCCGAAAAAGTCAATTGCCCTAACAACAGATAACACAACTCCAGGACAGAGTCCTTCTAAAGTAGCACCATCAGATGACTCAGATTCAGACTCAGGAAAGAAAGCTGGTATCCCTGTGACTGGGAAGAAACATCTAACAAAGACAAATCACCCAACATCAGATGATTCTGATCCAGGAAAGGGTCCTTCCCAAACGAAGTCATCAGATAGTTCAGAGCCAGAATCGGAGGCAGTTGCCAAACCTTTAACTCTGAGGGACATGCGAGATGTGAGAAAGGACTTTGGCCGTCGTGAGGGTGAATCATATTACAGGTGGTTACTCCGGTGCTGGGATAAAGGAGCCGATACCATTAATCTGAACGGTAAAGAAGCCAGACAGCTGGGATCCCTGTCTGGAAACGCAGGCATTGACACGGAACTTGCGAAAGATGATAACATTCTCAGCCTCTGGAGACGACTCTTGACAGCTATTAAGAACCGGTATACCCACAAGGACGATCTTCCTATCCAGACAACCAACTGGACCAGCATGGAAAAAGGCATTAAGTTCCTGAGAGAACTAGCAGTGAGAGAGGTGATTTACAGTGATCCGCAAACAATTTTAAACCCTGATGAAATGCCCTGCCACAAACCCGTTATTCAGATGTTTGTGAGGAGTGCCCCACCAGTGTATAAGCACACCTTGTCAACAATGATCTGGGCATTAGATGGAGATGGTCAGGTACCAACAGTGAGTGAAGTGGCCAATAAATCACGACAGTATGAAGACAGTACTGCCAATCCTCAACAAATTTAGATTGCTGCCATGGAAAAAATAATTGAGGAAAATAACAGATCACTGGAGAAATCAATTGAGAAAGCGATTGAGATAGCAATGGAGAAAACCAATGAAGCAATTCAGAAAACCAATGAAGTAATTGAGAAAAAAAGTGAATCATTTGAGAAAAGCAATCAATCATTAAAAGAGCTGATTGATACATTGTCCAAGAGAGATGACAGACCTCAATGGAGCCGTGTTGATGCTGTTAGAAAATACAGACCTTCAAGATCAACTAAAAATGATGGCAACTTGTCACGGAATGACTTGTGGATTTTCCTACGTGGCTATGGTGAGGACATGAGAATATGGGATGGAAAACCTACTTCTGCTCTACGGGAACGAGTATCCAATCTGTGAAACACCAATAGAAGACAACAATCTACCACGAGAAGGAATAATCAGAATGTAAATGTAGTTAATACCAATACTGTAAATCAGGTAAACCCCGTGAATCAGCCTCAAAATTAGAGGGGCCCTGCCTCCAGCCAGGTGGAGGAGAGGGACAACCGAGTTTACTGGACTGTGTGGATTCGGTGGCCTGGCACATTAGAATCACGAAAATATAGAGCTCTGGTGGACACTGGTGCACAGTGCACCCTAATGCCATCGAATCGTACAGGTACTGAAACTGTTACTATTTCTGGAGTGATGGGTGGTTCTCAGAAACTTTCTGTATTGGAAGCTGAAATGAGCCTTACTGGGAATATGTGGAAAAAGCACCCTGTCGTGACTGGTCCAAATGCCCCATGCATCCTTGGCATAGACTTCCTCAAGAAAGGGTATTATTATAAAGATCCAAGAGGGTATCGATGGGCTTTTGGCATAGCAGCTGTAGAGACTGAGGACAATGATCAGCTGTCTAGCTTGCCCAAACTGTCAGAGGAGTCTAGTGTCATAGGGCTGATGAAAACTGAAGACCAACAGGTACCAATTGCTACTAAAACAGAGCATCGACAACAATATCGTACCAACCAAGACTCTGTAATTCCCATCCATAAGCTGATACGTCACCTAGAAAGCCAAGGAGTGATCAGCAAAGCTCGCTCACCATTTAACAGTCCTATCTGGCCTGTGCGTAAGTCTGATGAAGAATGGAGATTAACTGTAGACTATCGTGGCCTAAATGAGGTTACACCACCCATGAGTGCTGCCATGCTGGACATGTTAGATCTTCAGTATGAGCTGGAGTCAAAGGCAGCTCAGTGGTATGCCACAATTGACATTGCTAATGTGTTTTTCTCTATTCCTATAGCAGCAGAATGCAGGCCGCAGTTTGCTTTCACCTGGAGGGGTATCCAGTACACCTGGAACCGACTGCCCCAGGGGTGGAAACACAGCCCTACCATCTGCCATGGACTGATCCAGACTGCCCTGGAGAGGGGTGGAGCTCCGGAACATCTGCAATACATCAATGACATCATCGTATGGGGTAACACAGCAGAAGAAGTGTTCACGAAAGGTAAGAAAATAATTGAGATTCTTTTAGATGCTGGTTTTGCCATGAAGAGAAGCAAGGTCAAGGGACCTGCACGAGAGATCCAGTATTTGGGAGTGAAATGGTAAGATGGGCATCGCCAGATCCCAGTAGACGTGATTGACACAATATCAACTATGTTGCCACCAACTAACAAAAAAGAAACACAATCCTTCTTAGGCACTGTGTGTTTCTGGAGAATGCATATTCCTGGTTATAGTCAGATTGTGAAACCTCTTTTTGATGTGACTCGAGAGAAAAACAAGTTTCAATGGGACCCTGAGCAGCAACAGGCCTTTGAACAAATCAAACAAGAGATTGTACAGGCAGTAGCTCTTGGGCCAATTCGAACAGGACAAGATATTAAAAATTTGCTATACATCGCAGCTGGGGACAATGGTCCTGCCTGGAGCCTCTGGCAGAGGGCACCAGGAGAAACTTGAGGTCGACCCTTAGGATTTTGGAGCCAAAAATATAGAGGCTCTGAGGCCAACTATACTGCAACAGAAAAAGAAATATTGGCCGCATATGAAGGAGTTAAAGCTGCTTCAGAAGTGATTGGTACTGAGGCACAGCTTCTCCTAGTACCACAAATATCAGTCCTAAACTGGATGTTCAAGAGTAAAGTTCCTTCCACACATCATGCCACCAATGCTACATGGAGCAAATGGACTGCCCTAATTACACAGAGAGCTCGAATGGGTCATCACAATCGTCCAGGACTTTTAGAGGTGATCGCAGACTGGCCACAAGGTAAAGACCTTGCAATGCCCCCTAAGGAGGTGGTGACATGTGCTGAAGAAGCTCCACCATATAATCAGTTAGCAGATAATGAAAAGCAGCATGCCCTATTCACTGATGGATCTTGCCGCCTTGTAGGAAATTGTCCTAAGTGGAAAGCTACTGTGTGGAGTCCCACACGATGTGTGGCAGAGGCAACTGAGGGAGAAGGTGGATCGAGTCAGTTTGCAGAGGTAAAAGCCATCCAGCTGGCCTTAGACATTGCTGAACGGGAAAAATGGCCAGTGCTCTATCTTTATACTGACTCATGGATAGTGGCAAATGCTTTTTGGGGTTGGTTAAAACAATGGAAGCACAATAACTGGCAGCGCAGAGGTAGGCCTATTTGGGCTGCTGAACTATGGCAAGACATTGCTGTTCGGCTAGAGAACTTAGTTGTAAAGGTACGTCACGTAGATGCCCATGTGCCCAAAAGTCGTGCCACTGAGGAACATCGACACAACCAGCAAGTGGATCAGGCTGCTCACGTGTTCCAAATAGACTTGGACTGGGAACACAAAGGTGAACTGTTTCTAGCTCGGTGGGCCCACGACGCTTCAGGACATCAGGGAAGAGAGGGAACATACAGATGGGCTCGTGACCGAGGGGTGGATTTAACTATGGACGCTATTGCTCAGGTTATCCATGATTGTGAAACATGTGCCCAAATTAAGCAAACTAAGAGATTAAAACCTTTGTGGTATGGGAAACGATGGTTAAAATATAGGTATGGGGAGGCCTGGCAGATTGATTACATCACGCTTCCTCTAACTCGCCAGGGTAAGCGCTATGTGCTCACGATGGTGGAAGCAACCACCAGATGGTTGGAAACATATCCCGTGCCTCACGCCACTGCCCGAAACACTATCTTGGGCCTAGAAAAGCAGGTCTTGTGGCGACACGGCACTCCAGAAAGAATTGAATCAGATAATGGGACTCATTTTAAAAACAATCTTATAGACAACTGGGCTAAAGAACATGGTATTGAATGGGTATATCATATCCCTTATCATGGACCAGTCTCTGGGAAAATTGAACGATACAATGGACTGTTAAAAACTACTCTGAAAGCAATGGGAGGTGGAACTTTTAAAAACTGGGACAAGCATTTAGCACAGGCCACCTGTTTAGTTAACACCAGAGGATCCATCAATCGTGCTGGTCCTGCTCATTCAGAGCCTTTACATAGAGTAGAGGGAGATAAAGTCCCTGTGGTGTCTGAAAGGAATTTATTGGGGAAGACTGTCTGGGTATTTCCTGCTTCGGGCAAAGGCAAACCCATTCGTGGGGTTGCTTTCGCTCAAGGACCTGGAACTACTTGGTGGGTGATGATGAAAGATGGTGAAGTTCAATGTGTACCTCAAGGGAATTTAACTCTGAGTGAGAACACTCAATTTAATCCTGCATGATGTTGTTACATAATACTAACAGTGTTCAATAAGTGTTTTTCAGAATAATAACCAGTGATGACCAGAGCTGACCTCATCAAGTGATATCCAGTAACTCCTTTGAAATGAACCTACAACCTATGAACACGAAGTGTAACGAATCTCACATGAACTTTCCTGCCCTGAGAGACTGCTATGATGGATGGAACCCACGATTATGAACTTCGTGAACTTACTGAACTTTTCCTATTAGTAGACCATTAGCTCGTGATCAGTATGATGTAAATTGTATGGAATAAGGGGTGGAATGTCCTGGGTTTAGCTAAAAACCCAGTCCTGTTTAGTGATTTTTACTTTCCAGTTTAGTGTCTTCTAAAAGGCTGCACGTTCTGAAGTCAGCAGCATGTTTTTGCAGACAGTGTGTGCTACTGGCAGTGGTAACACCTGCTGTTTACAGTCACTGCCTGGGGCTGGGATGCAGAAAGGCTCTTGCTGATACTTATTCCTATAGTGACCAAGGCCACTGCTGGCTCTTGTGTGCCACGCTGAGGGTGCTGGGTAGTAAGAGGAGGCACAAGGAAGTAAAAGGTTGCACCTCTGGGGGGTAATAGACAGGACAGGTGACCAACGAGAGTATTCCATCCCATATACATCATATCTAGTATAAATTGAGTGATCACGAGAGTTTCGCCCCTTTTTCCGCAATGGCCAGTGTCCAGAGAGGACTCCATCTGACCTCCTGCTTTTGATCCGGATCCTGAGTTCCCGAATCCAGCTCCCTGTATCCAGCTCCCCGCTGCTGCTGAGCCTGGGGCTTCCCCAGTGCCTCCTGCTCTGCAGTATCAGTGGTGATTGCTACCAGGGGAGGGAGTTTGGTTTGATATTGGACTACTATCTATAGTTTTATATAGTTCTTTACTTTTATCTTTTCACCATTATTTCCATTATTTTCATTAAAGCTTTTCTAGTTTTTCTTCTCTAACCCTTAAGTCTCTCTGCCTCATTCCCTTTTCTCTTCCCGTTTGGGGGGGGGGAAGAGGGGGTTAGAGAGCATCTGTCTGCGTTAGTGGCCGGCCCAGCCCTAACCCGCTACAGACTCTCTCCAGTAGATCCCTGTCTGTCTTAAATTGGGGAGCCCAAAACTGGACACAGTATTCCAGGTGTGGTCTCACCAGGACACAGTAGAGGGGGAGGAGAACCTCCCTAGACAGACTTTTCTTAATGCACCCCAGGATCCCATTGGCCTTTTTGGCCACAAGGGCACATTGCTGTCCCATGGACAACTTACTGTCCACTAGGACTCCAAGGTCTTTCTCCATGGGGCTGCTTTCCAGCAGGACATCCCCTAATCTGTACTGGTGCCTGGTGTTCTTCCTCCCCAGACGCAGGACTCTACATGTGTCCTTATCGAACTTCATGAGGTTCCCCTTCTCCCAGCTCTCCAGTCTGTCTAGATCACGTTGGATGGCAGCACAGCCTTCCTGTGTGTCAGCCACCCCTCCCACTTTTGTATCATCAGCGAACTTGCTGAGGGTGCACTCTATCCCCTCATTCAGGTTGTCGATGAACAGGTTGTTGAACAAAATTGGCCCCAGTACTGATCCCTGGGGAACACCACTGGCCACAGGCCTCCAACTTGACTCTGTGCCACTAATCACTATCCTCTGAACTTCATTTTTGAACCAGTTAACAATCCACTTCACAGGCATTTCATCTCTCACACATTTCTTGAGTTTTCCTACAAGGATGTTATAGGAAACAATATAAAAAATCTTATTGAAGTCAAGATATATGACATTCACTGCTCTCCCTTCTTCCACCCATTTGATCACACCCTCGTAGAAGGATATCAGATTAGTCATCAAGATTTCCCCTTGATAACCTTTTCTTCCATTTACTTAGAGATGGCCTTCAAAATGAGACATTCCATCACCTTTCCAGGGGTGGAAGTGAGGCTGACCGGCCTCTAGTTGCCAGGGTCCTTCTTCTTGCCCTTTTTGAAGAATGGAGTGACATTGACTTTCTTCCAGTCCTCAGGTACCTCTCCTATTCCCCATGATTTTTCAAAATTGGTGGAGAGGGGCTCGGAAACAAGATCAGCCAGCTCTCTCAGCACACTTGGATGCATCCCATGCAGGCCCATGGATTTGTGCGTTTTCAGTTGCTCCAAGAGGTCTCTGACCCAATCCTCACTGATAAACCGAGAGTCTTCCTCACTCCAGTTTTGCTCCCTTACTTCTAGGGACTGCACTTCCTGAGGGTTGGTCTTAGGAGTAAAGACTGGGGCAAAGAAGACATTCAGTAATTCTGCCATCTCTGCATCCCCTGTTATCATATCTCCCATCTCATTTAGCAGCAGACCCACTCTTTCCCTACTCTTCCTTTTCTCATTGATATAGTTGAAAAATTTCTTCTTGTTATCTTTCACCTCCCTAGCCAGACTAAGTTCCAAGAGAGCTTTGGCCTTTCTCGTTGAGTATCTACATACTCTGGCAGCATTTCTATAATCCTCCCAATTAACCAGACCCTTTTTCCGCTTACTTTAAATTTCCCTCTTCCATTTGAGTTTTTCCAGGAGCTCCTTGCCTAACCACGCAGGTCTCCTGCCTCCTCTACTTGATTTTCTTTTTGAGGGAATGCATTTACCTTGAGCCTGGTGTAGGTAGAGTTTGAATGTTGACCAGCTCTCTTGTGCTCTCCTACCTTCTAGAGCCCTAGCCCATGGGATACTTTCAAGTAGATCTTTGAAGAGGACAAAGTTAGCCCTCTTCAAGTCCAGTGTAGAAATTTTATTTATTACCCTTCTTCTTTCCCTAAGAACACTAAACTCTAACATCTTGTGGTCACTATCCTGTTAGACCTAAAAATTAGTGTTCAATACAACCACTATAATTTATAAAGAACATGCCAAAAAGCTAAAAAAGGACTTAAAAACTGATCAGTTTAAATATTTTCGATGTATTTCAAACATATGGGTGTTGTAATCAAATTTAAGTTTAAAAAAGCTAGTTGCTTAATGAATACTAATGACTATTTTAATTAAATTAGTTTGTTAATAAGGAGAAGAAATGGAAAAACCTCACTAAGAAATCACAGGTGCAGGCCTTATGAAAATGGTTGGAGCTAGAGCTGGTACAAGTTGCAAAACTGGCAGGGAATGTTTTGTACTTAGCAAAGCCAGATCTGTAGCACTGCACCTGCACCTTAATAATACCAGCATATTTCACTTAGACAGATCAATATACGCGGGCATGGCTCCCTATCTCTTGTGTGCTTTGTGATCAAACGTGATCTCACCGCAACCACCAACAATTGTATGGAAATAAGATATATGAATATTAATAGGGACTGAATCAATCATTATAAAGGCCAAAATTAATAGCGGGCATCATATGCATGTTTATGTTAAAATATGTTAAAGATTATGACTTTGCAAAAAAGGTGTATAAATAGATTGAATTTTTGTGATATATCCAAAGCATCGGGTGGTTTCCAAGCTTCACAGCACTGCAATAAAGAAGTACCTGCTTATCTACATGTAGATAAGTTCTGTTGTTTTTGCGACCTTTCCCTTTGAAAACCGCAACAGTTTTGACGACCCAGATGGGACGAACAGCAGGACCTTGCTAGTGAGACTGGATGAGATCGAGTGCTTATCGAACTCCAGCCGGCACCAAGGAATTCTCGGGGAGAAACATTGCCTTCGACTCTTACAGCTCCTCGCAATGTTCTCTGGACGGTAAGGTGTAGAGGAACTTCTTGTTGAGCAGGGGCACGGTATCCCTTTAAAGGTTTTGGACAACCCAGCTTCGGCCTAAATAAAGGCTCTGTCCTTGGGGCACAAGGAGGAGGAGATTTATCTGTTTTGTGAGAGCCTTGCAGATGCTTGGCTGGATGTGTTGGCCCAAGGGGAAGAGGGTGGGGGGAGAGCCGCCTGCATAGTTGAATGGCACTATCCAATTAAACGCTGGCACATGTAAACCTGTAACTGACCAACTCTGTTAAGGGGCAGGCGCATGGACACTGCTTAACTGTATATATTGAGCTGTCCGGAGCAATAAAGGGAGAACGACTTGTAGCTGCATCGTTGTGATTGTCATTACTTGGCCGGCTCTCCGAAGGGACCCTCTTCATCTGGCGCCCGAACAGGGACCCTCTATGGACGCTTAAATACTGATTGCTTAAATGTGGGAATACTCCGAAGCATCGGACCTGAGCCGATGTGGGAGCCGGAGAGCTAGAGGCGGGAGAGTTCCAGGTGTCACCAAAAGGGCACCGGAGACCAGAGCTTGAGCGGCCGATCAAGCCCCTGCCAAGGTAAGACCGCAATGGAAACTGATGCGACAACTCACCTCCTTGTTAGTATACTCTCTAAGAGAGGAGGAAAAGTAAAGGAGCGAGATGTATTAGCCCCATGGGCTCGGAAACGAGAGAAAATGAAGGACCCGTCCTTAATATTTACTTCCACGGAATGGCATGAAGTAGGAGACTTTTTGTGGGACTGCACTTTAGAGGGAGGAAAAGAAGGAAAAGAAGCGAAAGAACTAGGAATGGTTTGGAAAACCGTAATACGCACTCTAGAAATCATGCAAGCAGAAAAGAAAGTTGCCGCGGTGGCGATCGAAGCCTTGGGGGGAAGGCAGAAAAGGAAAAAGGCAAAGGAAGAAACCCCCTGCTTGTACCTACTGGTGATCAAAGAAAAAAATAAAAGGGCGGGAGGAAACTGCAGATACCCTAAATTTTACAGCTAGCCATGCTGGCAGCACTGCATTGCGGAATTATGACTTTCGTCCTTGAGCTCTTTTCTAAACAAGTACATAACTCTTGCTTGCTAATAATCAAAAGAGACCATGACCAGCCAAGTACAGCTCATGTTGGGAGTTTGACTGTGAGAATGGTCAGATAAGACGCTTCTTGTACACCAGATGTGCATGGGAATGAATGGGAGAGTATGACCAAAACAGACCTGGGAAAGTCTGTTCTCCCTGTGTGATAACAGAGTGATTGAAGGAGTACATGAGCGAATAACAATCCTGGCTGCATAGTCTGGTCTCCTGTTTGTAATCCATAAATATTGCTACATCGCAAGTAATTTTTGAGCTATTGAATGATGTAGATAGTATTCGACATGCTATGTTATAAAATCGTGTCACAGAGAAAAAAATAAAGAGGAAAAAAAGGGAAGAAAAAAAGAGGAAAAAAAAAGAAAAAGAAAAAGGAGGAAAAAAAAGAAAAAAGAGAAAAAAAAAGAAAAAAAAAAGGAAGATCAAGATGAACCCATGAAAGAGATCCTGAACAAGCTCCCTGAATTATCAATTAGACAACAAGAAATAGAAGAAACCCTTAAATCAGTCTCATCGTCACTTTGGAGACAACCAGAAACAATATCTAAGGTCCCGCGAGAGATTCAACCATTTTCCCATATAGTACCACCGCTTGAACCCTCAACTCCCCCATTACCATCATCTCCCTCACTCAAGCCTTATTTTCAAGCTCGAACCATAAAGGATCCTTTGCAACAGCGATGGAACGGTGTCATCAGAGATGCTGTAATAGAGGGAGATTGGGAAGCAGCCAGTTCGACTGCGTGTCCTGTTATTATAAATAACAGAAAAGGGACCTGGGAACCATGTGTTCACCATCAAGGAAGGTCTGGTTGAAGCAGTGAAAGTTGAGGGTAATCTTGGTTGCAGCGACCATGAGATAGTGGAGTTCAGGATCTTGTGCGGTAAAAACAGAATACCAAGCAGGATCGCAACTCGACTTCAGAAGGGCCAACTTTAGCCTCTTCAAGCAATTGCTAGGGGAAACCCCTTGGGACAGGGAACTGGAAGGTAAAGGGGCCCAAGAGAGTTGGTTGGCATTCAAGGACCACTTCTTCCAGGCTCAGAATCAGTGCATCCCAACAGGTAGGAAATCAAGAAAGAGATCCAGGAGACCTGCATGGTTAACCAGGGATCTGCTGGGCAGACTCAGGTGGAAGGGGAGGGTATATAAATTGTGGAAGGAAGGGCTGACCACTTGGGTGGAGTACAGGACAGCTGTCAGGGAGTGTAGGGAGGCAATCAGAAAAGCTAAGGCCTCCTTGGAATTAAAACTTGCAAGGGAGGTCAAAGACAGCAGAAAGGGCTTCTTCAAATACATTGCTGACAAAACTAATACTAGAGGCAATGTAGGCCCTCTTGTGAATGAGGTGGGTGCCCTGGAGACAGAGGACAGAAAGAAGGCAGAGTTGCTGAATGCCTTCTTTGCCTCTGTTTGTACTGCTGGAGACTGTCCTCAGGAGCCTCAGTCCCCTGAGGCCCCAAAGGAAGTCAGGATAAAGGAGGAGCTTGCCCTGAATGATGAGCAGTGAGTTAAGGATCAATTTGAACACTTAAACATCCATAAATACATGGGCCCTGATTGGATGCAACCACGGATGCTGAGGGAGCTGGCGGGAGTCATTGCTAGGCCACTCTCCATCACCTTTGGTAAGTCATGGGGAACAGGTGAGGTGCCTGAAGACTGGAGGACAGCGAATGTCACTCCAGTCTATAAAAAGGGCAGGAAGGATGACCCAAGTAACTACAGACCGGTCAGCCTCACCTCCATCCCTGGAAAGGTGAAGGAACATCTTATCCTTGGTGCTTCCTCTAGGCATATCACGGATGAGAAGGTCATTAGGAGCAGTCAGCATGGCTTTGCCAAGGGGAAGTCATGTTTGACCAACCTGATAGCCTTTTATGAAGACATAACCAGGTGGATGGATGATGGTCGTGCCGTGGATGTGGTCTATCTGGATATCAGCAAGGCCTTTTGACAGCATCTCCCACAGCATCCTCATAGGTAAACTGAGGAAGTGTGGTCTGGATGACCAAGTAGTGAGGTGGGTTGTTAATTGGTTGAAGGGAAGAAGCCAGAGAGTTGTGGTCAATGGGGCAGAGTCTGGCTGGATGCCTGTGTCTAGTGGGGTCCCTCAAGGGTCAGTGCTGGGGCCGGTGCTGTTCAACATATTTATCAATGACCTGGACGAGGGATTAGAGAGTGTTGTCAGCAAGTTTGCTGATGATACGAAATTGGGAGGAGTGATTCATAGAATCATAGAATCAGTTGGGTTGGAAAAGACCTCAGAGACCATCAAGTTCAACCTTTGGTCCTTGACATACCAGAAGGTTGTGCTGCCATTAAGAGAGACCTGGACAGGCTGGAGGGCTGGGCGGGGAGAAATCTTATGCGGTTCAACAAGGACAAGTGTAGAGTCTTGCACTTGGGAAAGAATAACCCCATGTGCCAGTATAGGTTGGGGACTGACCTGCTGGAGAGCAGCGCAGGGGAAAGGGACCTGGGGATTCTAGTGGACAGCAGGATGCCCATGAGCCAGCAATGTACCCTCGTGGCCAAGAAGGCCAATGGCATCCTGGGGTGTATTAGAAGGAGAGTAGCAAGTAGGTCAAGAGAGGTCCTCCTGCCCCTCTACTCTGCCCTGGTGAGGCCACATCTGGAATATTGTGTCCAGTTCTGGGCTCCTCAGCTCAAGAAGGTCAGGGAGATGTTTGAGAGAGTCCAGCACAGAGCCACAAAGATGATGAAGGGAGTGGAACATCTCCCTTATGAGGAAAGGCTGAAGGAGCTGGGTCTCTTTAGTTTGGAGAAGAGGAGGCTGAGGGGTGACCTTAGTAATGTTTATAAATATGTCAAGGGGGAGTGTCAGGAAGACAGTGCCAGGCTCTTTTCAGTGGCGTGCATTGACAGGACAAGGGGCAATGGGTGGAAGCTGGAACATAGGAGGTTCCATAAAAAAATGAGGAAAAACTTTTTCACTGTGAGGGTGACAGAGCACTGGCACAGGCTGCCCAGGGAGGTTGTAGAATCTCCTTCTTTGGAGACCTTCAAAACGCGCCTGGACGCGTTCCTGTGCGCTCTGGTGTAGGTGGTCCTGCTCTGGCAGGGGGATTGGACTAGATGAGGTCCCTTCCAACCCCTCACGTTCTGTCATTCTGTGATTCTGTGATGATTGGAAGATCTCACAATAAGTGAAACAGACTGTCACCACATATGGCATCTGATCAGCTGTGTTTCTTTATCCACAGGACCTTATTGACTACCAGCAAAACGAATTAAGCCATTTAATGACCATGATTTGAGTCCTATCCTGCATGATGCGTCTGTCCAGCATCCTGTTACTTCAACAGCGTAGCAGCAACACGACCGTGAACTGGGCCCGCCTGTTGAATCCCTTTGTTTCGCCTAGTGACGTGATTGGACCCTGAGGTACCAATTACCAAGGACGACATGTATTGGACTGGCAGAATATGGTTATGGCTGATGGCAGAGCAGTTATGGGAAAATGTAACTGTTTTCAGTGTTACCTATTGTATTGATATGTATCCTCTTTGTGTGACTAACAATGAAGCTTATATTCGTTGTGTAAGACTGTCTAATCAAAGCCACATAATAGGTGTTAAGGTTTATGTACTAACCAGCAGAGTGATCTTTCTTAGCTAAAAGCAAGGCAGAGAAACCAGCTGCCTTTTGCTTTGTTAGAAGTGTGTGATTAAGGACCAAAATAGATAGGGAGACTCCCTTGCATTCTTCCTTCAGCCCTGGCCAGGCTGTGAGAAGAATTCAACGGAGCAAACAGTACCAGATGTTCCCGCATTCAATGTTATATAAGGTTGTTTATTTAATAGTATAAATGCTGGACCCTCTTGCAGCGACTTCAGAAACCTCACCTACGAGTGGACGCACTGCGTAGGACTTCCTAGTTGTCGGGAGGGTTCTCCAGAATCCTCGCTGCAACAGGGGCTCCCCAGGGTCTGGATGATTTAGGGTGATTGGTGATGGGAACTGTAGGTACGCTCAAACAACTTGCACCTAAAGTGTCAGAAAACACAGACATCTCACTGGATTACTGCTTGGCCTTGTGTGCTCAACAAGCAGCACACCCACACTGAGATAACAGAGGCCTGGGATTGATGGAGGGGCATCTCTCGCATTCCTGCCCTGCAGAGCAGTGAATGTGAGTCCTGGGAACTCAGGCAGAGCAGCAAGTAAATCATGACAAAGCAGTGGCATGAATATTACACATTTTTTAGCAAGGATATGATTTGGTTAAACCTCAGAACATGGTTTTCTGTGTTAGAAATGTGTTTAATAGTATTTGTTGTTGTGGGAAGTGTTTTGTTTTGTTCTTTTTCATTATAGTTAACAATCTCACTTGAAGTGCTGCCCGAGAGGTCCGAAGAACTGAAAAATACATATTATAACTTTGATGGGATGTGTTGTATGGATCTTGAAGATCATTCTGAATCCATCCATGAGAAAATTTAAAAATTGCAAAACTATTCAATACAGATCACTCAAGATGTCGGATTGTTCGGTTTAGATGGATTATTGAATTGTAGTGGTTTGACAGGATGGATTAAGAGTTTAGTTAAGATATTTTTGTTTATTGGAGTTTTAGTTGTTATAGGCTTAGTTATGTTTAGTTGTTTGATAAGTGTAATCAAGAAAATGATAAGCAAGCTAGTGGACGAAGCGTGAGTTGTCCAAAAAGAAAAAGGGGGATTTGTGGAGGAATTTCTTTTGGAGCAGAGGCGCAGTCTCCCTTTAAAAGTTTCGGACAACCCAACTTAGGCCTAAATAAAGGCTCTGTCCTTGGACTCGCCTTGGGGCACTAGGAGGAAGAGGTGCATCTGTTTTCATAGTATCACAGTATCACAGTATGCTAGGGATTGGAAGGGACCTCAAAAGATCATCTAGTTCAATCCCCCTGCCAGAGCAGGAACATCTAGATGACGTTATACAGGAAGGCGACCAGGTGGGTTTTGAATGTCTCCAGAGAAGGAGACTCCACAACCTCCCTGGGCAGCCTGTTCCAGTGTTCTGTCACCCTCACTGAAATGAAGTTTCTTCTCAAATTTAAATGGAACCTCTTGTGTTCCAGCTTGATTCTATTACCCCTTGTCCTATCGTTGTTTTGTGAGAGCCTTGCGGATGCTTGGCTGGGTGTGTTGGCCCCGAGGGAAGAGGTGGGGCGAGAGCCGCCTGCATAGTTGAATGGCACTACCCAATAAAACGCTGGCGCGTGTAAACCTGTAACTGACCAACTCTGTTAAGGGGCAGGTGCGTGGACACTGCTTAATTGTATATATTGAACTGTCCAGAGCAATAAAGTGAGGACGACTTGCAGGCGTATCGGTGGGAGTGTCGTTACTTGGCCGTCTCTCCAAAGGGACCCTCTTCAGTAAGGCACTTCTTTAAAATTTGGGAGGCTATTCTGATGAACTAACCTGTAAGTCGTGGTGTTGGACACCCCGCTTGGTTGGGCCTGGGAAGCCCAGGAGCCTGCCAGTCAGACGGAGTGAAATTTCCGCATAATTGGGCTAGGGAATTCCTGCTATTTGGAAGTCTAGGCACTGCCTGTAAGGCGAATGCGAAAGCTATCGCATGGTTGGCATTTGTATTTGCATTGCTATTTGTATTAGCATAAAGCGGGTCCGTGTATGCATGAAAAGTATATGTATAATAAGGTACCTTTTTGGTTTATATCGTAATCTTTTTGTAAACTGTGTGAGATTGAGACATGCAATTGCGCACCAAGCGAGTGTGGAGCTTTGATCCGTGGTTCCGTGACGCCGCGAGGGGAGCGGCCAGAGACAAGCAAAGCGTAAGGACGAAACAATTGTCAGAAAAGAAAGAAAATGTTAAGATTTTCTAAGTTATTCGGAAGAAATCAGGAGTCCATCCCCAAAACCTCACCTCTGGGATGTCTCCTAGCACGCTGGAAGAAGTTAAAGGTGGACTTTCAAAAAGATTTACTTATTGATTGTTTTAACTATGAATGGTTATTATATGAGTTAGAAGATGGTGAAAAATGGCCTCTGAACAGGACTTTGAATTATAATACTATTTTGCAATTAATGTTGTTTTGTGGAAGGGAAGGAAAATGGGATGAGCTTCCGTATGTTGATTTATTCTTTTACCTTCGAGAAAAGCCAGAATGGCAGAGAAATGGTAAAATGAATGATCAGGCTTGTAACAAAGAAATGCTTCTATGAGTAAAAGAAGAAAAAAGTACAGGAGAATTGTTTATCCTGTGCCTCCACTAAAATGTGCTGTAAACATTTGGCTTTAAAAGAAAAGGAACAAGACTATATGGGGCTCAAATTAGATATAGCACCATCAGCTCCTATAGCTCCTGTTCCGATTTATCCCCCCCTTCATTCTCCTTCCTCGCCCCCTTTTGAAGTTGAACCTGATTCTGGTGCTGATTCTCTGAACAAGAGGTCAGCACCAGAACCTAATGTGTCAGGTTTTGGGCCGGATAGTACCGGAATGGAGGAAGAATCACTCGAATTGGATTCTTTCCCCGCTCTGTGAGCAGGAGAATGAGACAGTGTGTACCCATTTGATAACTCCATTAAGATCACAAACTGGGAAAAGGTTAATAGCTCCCTTAAGGCAGGGAGTGGGGCAACGGGGACCGGTATATATAAAAGTACCCTTTTTGCCCTCGGACTTTATAATCTGGAAAGAGACAGACGGTCCCTATAAAGAGGATCCTGGCAAAGTCGGGAGAGTAATAGGGATGATAATTAAAACACAGAATCCAGATTGGGATGACATACAGGTGATTTTGGACACCCTTATGAATTCCACTGAAAAACAAATGATCTTAAGGACTGCCAGGATGCGTGCGGAAGAGGATGTACGTGCTGGAACTATTACTGGCACCATAGATCAGAGTTTTCCTACTGGGGATCCACAGTGGGATCCAAACCGAGACAAGCATATGGAAAGATTAAAAAGATACCAGCAGTGGATCCTGTACGGTGTTCAGAATGCCATGCCCAAACCCATAAATTGGTCCAAACTACATGATATTAGACAGGAAAAGAAACTGCATTTTTAGAAAGGTTAAAGGAAGCAATCCATAAATATACAGATTTGCAACCAGAGGCTGAAGAGACATACTGGCCAAATTAAATGCTCAAATTGTTTTTGAGGATGGAGACTTGTTGTTAAAAATACCTGAGTCACAAACAGGCAAAATTTTGATGATAAAAGAGAAATCAAAGATACAGGAAATACCCCCAGAAGTAGAGAATGCAGTAATCCCCATGGTATGGGAGACTGATATCCCAGGAAAATCTAAATTAGCACAATCAATAAAGGTTGAATTGAAAGAAGGAGCTAAACCAGTCAGGGTCAAACAATACCCGATTAAGCCAGAAGCAAAACAAGGAATTAAGAAATGAATTGATAAATTTTTGAAATATAAAATTTTAGAAGAATGTGAATGAGAATATAACACGCCTATTTTACCAGTAAAGAAACCGAATGGAGAATATAGACTTGTTCAGGACTTAAGACCAATAAATCAGATTGTGAAAGACATGCACTCTGTTGAAGCAAACCCATATACACTATTAACAGCTTTAGAAGAGAGTTATCAGTGGTTTACAGTGCTTGATTTAAAAGATGCTTTCTTTTGCATTCCATTGGAACAAGAGAGTCGTAAATTATTTGCTTTTGAGTGGGAAAGCCCACAAACAGGGCGTAAAGTGCAGCTGACATGGACACGGCTACCCCAAGGGTTTAAAAATAGCCCAACTATCTTTGGAAGTCAACTAGCAAAAGAACTGGAAATTTGGACTAATGAGGAAACTGTGACCCCAAGACCAAAGCATCTGCTTTTACAGTATGTAGACGACATCCTGACAGCCACTGAAGACGAATTAGCCTGTATATAGGTAACAATCGAACTTTTAAACTTTTTGGGACTGAATGGGTGCAAGGTGTCAAAGGCTCAAAATGCAAGACAAGTAGTGATATATTTGGGTTCTGAAATCTCAAAAGGACAATGGAGACTGGGGACCGATCGAAAGGAATCAATTTGTGCTATTCTGGAACCTCAGAACATAGATGAACTATGAGCATTTTGGGGAATGACAGGATGGTGTAGGCTTTCAATCATGGACTATGGTCTAATAGCTAAGCCATTGTATGAAGCCCAAAAATCTGCCCCTTTTGTATGGGGAAAACAACAAGAAGAGGCTTTCTGGAAACTCAAAGTAGACCTGATGACGGCACCAGCCTTGGGACTACTGGACCTGACTAAAGACTCTCAATTGTTTGTTCATGAAAGACAACACCTAGCTCTGGGAGTCCTGACACAGAGAACAGGTAGTTGCAAAAGGTTGGTGGGGTACTTTTCCAAACAATTGGACTCAGTAAGCAAGGGATGGCCCTCTTGCTTATGAGCAGTAGAAGCTACTGTAACATTAATACAAGAAGCCAGAAAACTGACCCTGGGAAAGACCATAACAGTCTATGTTCCACATATGGTAACGACAATTTTAGAACAAAAGGGGGGCATTGGCTATCCCCTAGTAGAATGATGAAGTATCAAGTGATCCTTACTGAGCAAGATGATGTGATTTTAAAGACAACTAACCTTGTGAATCCAGCGGTGTTTTGAGCACTTCACAGGAAGAACAGCAACTGGAACATGACTGCATCACAACTATTGAACACACGTATTCCAGTTGGTGAGACTTAAGAGATGACCCTCTTGAAGAACCTGATTGGGAATTGTTCACAGATGGCTCCAGCTTCGTCCTGAATGGAACCTGCCACGCTGGATATGCAATAACAACCGAAACTACGGTAATAGAAGCCAGTGCATTACCTTGTGTAACATCTGCACAGAATGCAGAATTAATTTCATTAATGTGGGCACTGGAATTGAGTAAAGGAAAAAGAGTTAATATATGGACTGATTCTAAATATGCTTTTGGATTAGTTCGTGTCCATGGTGCCCTATGGAAAGAAAGAGGATTATTATCCTCCCAAGGAACAAATATTAAGCATAAAAAGGAAATATTGCAATTATTATTGGCAGTACAAGGACCAACTGAAGTAGCAATCATGCATTGTAAAGCACATCAAGCAGGAAACACAAAGATAGCTGAAGGATATCTGGGGCAAGTCGTGCCTGACTAATTTAGTGGCCTACTACAACGAAGCTACAGTACTGGTTGACACAGGAAAAGCAACGGATGTCATTTTCCTGGACTTGTGCAAGGCCAAAAGATTCACATACTTTTTCTTGCAACTTTACTTGGGAAATGTCTCCTTGAAATTAAGTTAAAAACAATGTCACACAACAGTAAGACCCAAACTAAAAGAAAACCTGCTGGCGTATAGAAGCCTTTTTTATTATCATTGTGGAAACTTAAGTGTTAAATTCATCTTCTCCCCAATCTGAAGAATCCATTTCTCCCACTGTCTGACCCACATGAGGCGAGCTTCACCTCACCCCATGCCCAGGAGGAGATGCAAAGACGAGGAGGCATCATGGGTGCTCTGAGCTAGAGATGCTCTAAGCACTGCAGCATCCTGTTTCTCAAGGGTACTTTTTTTTTAATTTCTCACACTCCTGTTTCCTGTTTTCTCTCATTCCTTCCTTTTCTTATCACCCAAACAATAAAAGCTCAATGGGTATGCAAAGGTAGTTTAAAATCCGATCCGAGAAGGCACTGTTTCACTCATATTTATGAGATCTAAATGGCTTTTATCAAAGTGAGGTCAAACTAAATCACCCCCAAGCTGTCATAAATACAAATGACTCTACGTAGTCTGCAACAAACCTTTGGGGGAAAATTATATGATCTGCTGATGTGAACTAAATAGAACCAGTTCTGTTCAGTGATTTTTACTTTCCATCTCAGTCTCTTCTCAGAGACTGCACGTCCTGAAGTCAGCAGCATGTTTTTACAGACAGTGTGTGCTACTGGCAGTGATAACACCTGATGTTTACAGTTACTGCCAGGGACTGGGATGCAGAAAGGCTCTTGCTGATACTTATTCCTACAGTGACCAAGGCCACTGCTGGCTCTTGTGTGCCACACTGGGGGTGCTGGGTAGTAAGAGGGGGCACAAGGAAGTAAAAGGTTGCACCTCTGGGGGGTAATAGACAGGACAGGTGACCAAAGAGAGTAAGCCATCCCATATACATCATATTCAGTATAAAACTGAGGGATCACGGGGGTTTAGACCTCTTCTTTTTCTTCAATGGTCAGGGTCCACAAAGGACTCTGTCCAATCTTCTGCCTTTGATTCGGATCCTGAGTTCCCTAATCCAGCTCCTGTATTCAGCTACACTCTGCCGCTGAGCCTGGGGCTTCCCCACTGCCCCCTGCTCTGCAGCATCAATGTTGTGTTGGTTTGGCTCTGGCTGGAGGCCAGGAGCTCACCAAAGTTGCTCTATGTTTTGGTTTGGCCTGGCCGGATTTTGGTGGCGGGGGGGAGCTGCAGGGTGACTTCTGTAAGAAGCTGCTAGAAGCTCCCCGCGTTTGATAGAGCCAATGCCAGTTGACTCCAAAGAGGGACCCGCATCTGGCCAAGGCTGAGCCTATCAGGAAGGTGATAGCAGAGGAACGCCTCTGTGAAAAACATATTTAAGAACGGGGAAAAGAACTGCGCCATAACAGCTGGCACAGAGATGGAGGAGTGAGAATCTGTGCAGACACCAAGGTCAGTGAAGAAGGAGGGGGGGGAGGATGAGCTCCAGGCGCCGGAGCAGAAGGAGTCCCCCGGGTCCGTGGTGAAGACCATGGTGAAGCGGGTTGTCCCCCTGCAGCCCATGGGCGAGGTGCAGATGTCTACTGTGAGGATCACCGCATAGATGTCCACCGAGGACTCCACGCCATGTGGGTGGATGCCTGAAGGGGACTGTAGCCCGTGGGAAGCCCGCATCAGAGCAAGTCGCTGCCGGAACCTGTAGTCCGTGGAAGAGAGGAATGCCCACGCTGGAGCAGGTTGGCCGGTGGGACTTTTGGGACGCTGCGGGTGGCTCACGCTGGAGCAGTTTCCCCCGAAGGACTGCGCCTCAGACTCACGAGGGGTGGGCTGCCCCTCATGAGGTGTCTCCCGTTGGGCAGTTTGTGATGAATTGCCCTTCGTGGGACGACTCACGCGGAGAAGAGAGCGTGAAGCTTGTCTCCCGTGAGAGGGACCCCACAATGGCCCTGGGGAAGAGTGAAGAGTCCTCCCCCGGAGTGAAGAAGCGGTGTAACCAACGTCGGATGAACTGACCGTAACCCCCACTCCCTGTCCCCCTGCGCCGCTCGGGGGGAGGAGGTGGAGAAACCGGGACTGATGTTAAGCCCAGGAAGAAGGGAGGGATGGGGGAAGGTGTTCTGTTTAAGATCTGTTTGCTCTTTCTCACTTCTCACTACTCCTCTCTGATTAGTTCTCTTAATAAATGTACCTAATTTCCCCAAAACTGAGTCTGTTTTGCCCGGGATGGTAAATGAAGGTGATCTCCCTGTCCTTATCTCAAACCCTGAGCTCTTGGAAATATTTTCTCCCCCTGTCTAGCTGTGAAGGGGGAGTGAGAGAGCGGCTGTGTGGGTACCTGGGGGCTGGCCAGGGTCAACCCATGACACGCTATCACTCCCCTTTTTAGATGGACAGGGGAGAGGTAAGATGCAACAAGAGGCCCTTGGATTAAGATAAAAATCAGTTTAATGTAGCAATAGCAAAGGCCGCGCATGGAAGCAAAGCCAAACAAAGATTATTCTCTACTTCCCATTGGCAGACGATGTCTGGCCGCTTTCCCAGGAAGCAGGGCTCCAGTACACGTAGCGGTTGCTCCGAAGGACAAACACAAACAGCGAATGCCCCCCCACTTTCCTCTTCCTCCTAGCTTTTATATCTGAGCTGATGTCCTATGGTATGGAATACCCCTTTAGTCAATTTGGGTCAGCTGCCTCGGCTGTGTCCCCTCCTAAGATGTTGTCCACCCCCAGCCTACTGTTGGGGGAATGTTGGAAAACCACAGCCTCGGTGCTGTGTGAGCCCTGCTCAGCAGTAGTCAAAACCCTGGGGTGCTCTCAACACCCTTCTAGCTACCGCTCCAAGAAACACAGCACCGAGAGAGCTGCTGTGGGAAGATTAACTCCACCTTAGCCTGACCCAATACAAGTGGGGATTGCTATCAGGGCAGGGAGGAGGGATTTGGGTTCGATATCAGTTTTGTATATATGTATATAGTTCACTATTTTTATTATTTCCTTATTCATTAAAGATGTTTTAATTTTCTTTTTCCAGTCCATAAGTCTCTCTGCCTATTTCCCTTTTTCTTCCTGTTTGGGAGTGAGATGGAGTTAGAAAGTGTCTGTCAGCATTTAGTAGCCAGCCCGTCCCTAACCCTCGACAGTTTGCAACAAGCTTTTGGGGGAAAATTATATGATCTGCTGTTGCAGTTATGCTATATCACACAGCAAGCTCATAGATTTCCATTGGCAAGGTAACATGGTCCTTCAAAGGATACTGATAGGTGAAAGGGGGATGAGAGAAATAGCGAATCAAGTGGTGCATGCCTGGGCGTGTCCACACATACATGCACACACCTCCCAGATAAAACCCAGGCTCCCCTTCTGAATGGAAGAGGAGGTCCTCATAGCTTGGAGTTTGAGGTTTCCTTGGCTGCCTCAAAGAGCAGTGAAGCTGCCAGCCAGGAGAGGAAGATCCAGGGGCTCACCAAGGTATTTCTCATTTAAAAAATTCATGTGAAGGCATGAAAATTATTAAGATATGAACCAGAGCTATCCAGCCTCCAAAGCAAATTAAAGGAGCCATTCCTCCATCTCAGCGGGGGAAGCCCAGGATTATAGCAAATGAAGACAGCAGCACTGTCTGCTTGGCAAACAGTTACAATGATAAGTCAGTTTGGGATCGCTATCTCTAACATAATAGAGACAATATGCCAATTTCAGCAATCTAGGTCAGATGCAGCCATTTATAATGGTACTCTTCTGACACACGGAAACTGATTCTACAACTCAGAGGGAGTTATAAAGCAGGTATGTTTATTACAGTGCCGGGTGCAAGGGGATCTCTCCTCAAAGCTTGCACAGCGTTTGGTCAAAGAGACAGATATTTATTACACAAAAGCATACATATTCATGAATGTAGTCTGGGTTAGTTCTAAGATGAGCATGCTGGACCTCCTCCTTTTGCTGCATGCGCAGTGCCGTCTGGTGGTCGTGGGCCGGGGTCTTCTGGAGGAAGGCTCGTAGCCCTCCTCTTCATCACCATGTTCTTTTGGTGAACCATAGCTTGTATTCCCTTGTTCTTGCTGACAAGCAAGGTCTGCAGTCGTGAGGCACCCTGTGTCTGTTTATCTCACAGGAGCCTTGCATTCCGTTCTCGGAGATAAGTCCCGCTCAAAGCATCACAATGTGCATACGGACCCATCTCACAATGCAACTGTTACATAGTTCATTTCTGCTGCTTGTTAGAAGGCTTTCAGCTAGGAAATTTCCATCAGGCCCTTACAGACAATAAATTTCATGTCTATATGTGCGCTAGCAGTTCCTGTTATCTGAGTTCTCTTGCGACAGAAGGTTCTAAACTACTTGCAGTATTAGTGGGCTTGACTATATGTTTACATTTTGCTAAAGTATTCGCTGCATTAGCGATGTCTGACAATGTTTTTACTTCTCTGTATCACTTCTCAGAGAATGAGATCTCTTTAACATTAAATTATGTATTTTAATTAAAAGCTGAACTTGGAGAGCTTGAGCTACTAAACTTGATTTTCAGCTACTGGGAGCCTGGTGGAAAGTCAGTGAGCAGTGCTGCCATTTTCCCTTTTTGAGCTTTTCACAATCAGTCTGCTCAGAAAATCTGCTCAGTTCAGAGCTGAAAAGACCACCCAGTGAAACCCACGTTTGAGCCATTTCCTAAAAGCACATGGAATGGAACAATAGGAACAAAGCCATCAGAAAATCTGTTCTGAACTCCTTCTGCCAGAATTCACCCTGTTTCCTCCAGGTAGATCACCTCCTGCAAGTGTCAGGGGCAGACAGATTTGCCTGGAGCTGGGGGACAAGGGTTATCAGCTCTGTCCTGCCTGCTGGAAAGCCTGTCCTGTCAGATGGGCAAAGCCCAAGGAGTAAGTAAGCCCAACACCCTGCCTGAACCACCTTGTTGTGTTTGAGGAAGAACTTCACCAGCTTCTACAGATGGTCTCTTGGCACGAGCTAGCCCTGCTCAGCTTCATGGGTAGGGAAGCACAAAAAGATGCAAGGCGTTCTTGCAAAACAATGAGGTGGTGGCAGGCTGACCTGTGGTGGCAGCCACTGAGGTGGTGGCAGGTTTGACCAGGGACAAGCAAGAAGGTTCACCACCGGAAACAGCACCTGGAAGCTGTCCGGCTGTCTGTCCGATGTGATTAAAAACAAAATATGAAAAGCTTCAGAAGAGGGAGAAACAGGATCGCAGGTCTGGGTTGCATAATACCATGCATTTGTGTAACCAGTCATAGAATCATAGAATCAATTGGGTTGGAAAAGACCTCAGAGATCATCAAGTCCAACCCTTGGTCCAACTGCAGTCCGTTTACTAGATCATGGCACTAAGTGCCATGTCCAATCTCAGTTTAAAAACCTCCAGGGACGGTGAATCCACCACCTCCCTGGGTAGGCCATTCCAATGCCTGACCACTCTCTCTGTAAAGAATTTTTTTCTAATATCCAGCCTAAATTTCCCCTGGCAGAGCTTAAGCCCGTGCCCCCTTGTCCTGTTGCTAACTGCCTGGGAGAAGAGACCAGTCCCCACCTGGCTATAACTTCCCTTCAGGTAGTTATAGAGAGTGATGAGGTCACCTCTAAGCCTCCTCCAGACTAAACAACCCCAGCTCCCTCAGCCTCTCCCCATAGGTCTTGTGTTCCAGTCCCTTCACCAGCCTTGTTGCTCTTCTCTGGACCCGCTCCAGCACTTCAATATCTTTCCTGAACTGAGGGCCCCAGAACTGAACACAATACTCCAGGTGTGGCCTCACCAATGCAGAGTACAGGGGAAGGATCACTTCCCTTGTCCTGCTGACCACGCTATTTTTGATACAAGACAGGATACCATTGGCCTTCTTGGCCACCTGGGCACACTGTTGTCTGTTACATACCATGGACAGAAATGTGTAAAATGGCCTCAGGCAGGAATGCAAGGATATCAACTTCTACAACTGTGGCTGGCACAATAGAGGAGGCAATTGCTGTATGGGCTCCTCGACAATCAAAGGACCATCAACTGTGTCATCAAGGACTATCAGCTGTGGCAGGTACCCTGGAGAAATAAAGAGATTAGCAGAGACTAGCAGATGCCAGTTAAGAAGGACTCCACAAAGAAGAGAGACACTTCTCCATCTCCACAAGGGATCACCAGAGACCACTGAAGACCTCCAGGGAAGCTTTTCAGAGATCCAGGCCGTATGCGTAATAACTGTGTATATATGACAATTAGTTCCTGGAAATAGAATGAATATGTATAATCTTTATGGGAAAACTGATGTCTATGTATGTAACAGGGGGATATAAGCTTGGACGGGTGCCAGATACGGCATGCACGGTAGGCAGAATTATCCCTTGCAATAACGAAATGCCTGCTTTCTAATGCTAAACTGTTAGACAATTCTTCATTGACCAGATTTTGGTAACAATGCTGTCATGATAAATGAGTTTGTTGTCTTAAATTCACACCTTGTGGAGCCATTCATTTACTTGAAAATCATGAACTTCATTTTAAAATAAATAAAACTATATTCATCTTTCCAATAGCAGAGAGAGGCTAGACAACATGATTTTTTTTTTTTTCAGTTGAACATTATCTATTTAAATATCTGTCAAAGTACTCTTGTTCTCCTGCAGACAGGCACTGTTTCAGGGACAGAGCCTACCCTTGCAAAAGCCCAACCAATTCAGTGTTTTCTTGGATGAGAGGCATGACCCAAGCCTTATGCAATGCAATGCAATCCACTTTTTGTTTAGCCAAGCATACAAATAAGTCCCCATCTTTGACTCAGATACAGATGCAAATTCAGTCAAAGTACCACTGGAGATCAGCCAAACTATGTGTGCACCTCATCCCCATCCCATTAGAAGCACTGTAAGGGTCAGCCCAAAATCCTGCTGTGATTGCTCTGCACACCCACGGCAAGAGGATCTGCCCTAAGTCAGCAGCCAGTGGGCTGGGGGATGCTCTGTGGGGACATTCAGTTTTCAAAAGCAGTATATGACCACATTAAGTCTCTGGGCATCACTCCTATAATAAATTTAGGTGCCATGAGGATGCAGATTTCTTGCTTCTGTTTCCCAAAAGCAAACTTGGGTACAAAGGCTCTATAAATGGTGTATATGTAAGTGTTCCTCTGAACCACTGGTGAATGAAGGTGGAGAAGTGACTGTAAACACACTGGGGTCAGTTCTTCCTCTCCTCATGTTCATCCTACAGACATCCTCTTTGTGCCTGTGAGCCAAAATTTCTGATGTTTTTTTTTTTTTAACCTTTGGAATCTCTCCCAGGAAAACAAAAAAAAAAAGGATGGATTTATCAAAATCTACACCCATAAAAATAACTTCAGGCTTTGCTCTGAATGGACCCAGTAGGTTTTAAACCATTTTGTAACCACCAGTAGCAGCTAAGGACCCATAATGTCAATCTCATTTGTCATGGGTGCAGGGAGGAATAAACGCCCATTACCAATGATTTTTTTATGATTCCACAGAGAATACAATACAGGATAAAAAAAAAAAAAGGGAGGGAGGAGAAGATAGTAATTTCTTCCCATTTACTGAATAGCTTGAAATACTTGTTTTTGAATAAAACGTAATTAGCCATTGGTATGTGGCAGCAGAGTTATGAAGTAAAGGGAAAACAAGATAGCAGGGGTTTAGAGGGACTTACATAAGGAGAACATGATGGGGCAGAAAGGAGACTATAACAAACATTGAAAGCAGAAAATCTTAATAATTAGTAGCATGGTATCATCCATAGACCTTACCCTGATGTGCCAATAAATCAGACTCCAAGACCCATGAACCTCATGTCTTTGGCTTTGCTTGTATCTATGGTACAGGACACACTAAAATGGATACATCTATAGCAATATCTCTATTTATATCTATATATCCATATCTATCTATCTATCTATCTATATTTATAATTGTATATCTATCTATCTATCTCTATACCTATACATATCTATCTCTATTTCCATCTCTATTTCCATTTCGATCTCCATCTATTTTAGCATCATGATTTTTATTTAAAAGTTTAGAGAAGACAAACAGAAAATGGCTGCCTGAAGGACGGCACGGAAATTTGGAGGTGAAAAAAATGTGAAAAAACAAGATAAATGAAAGATTATGCATTCCTGCACTGTCCTCTTCAAAGCCAGCTTTTAAATAATTGTTTATGACCAAAGCTGGTCTGTGTCCCACCAGTCCTGAGAACCTGCTTTTCCCTATGAATTTAACCTGAAGGGCAAGAGAATAATTTGACCCGTGAGAGTGTAAGCCTCAAAGATCATAAATCCCCTTAAATTGATGGTCCAGCCACTCATTTAACACCTCCCTGTCAGCTTGAAATAAGACCTATAGTTTGATAAGTCAAAGTGAAAAGGAGAGGATGGGGGGGGAAGAAGAAAAAAAAAGAAAAAAAAGACAGACTGATTGTTACAGCAGTCTCCCCCTCCTCAAGCACTACAGGATGCTACCAAACAGTTTTCAAAGCCACAAAGCTCACATTTCTGTGTTGTTGTGTTTTGTGGGTTTTTTTAATCCGACACTATACTCATAACACGAGTGACAACTTTAGATGCAGCATTTGGCTCTGGGTCAGGGCCAAAGCAGGACACATGGTCTCATCTGCATTCCCCATGTACCGTGCTTGGACCATACTTCAGGTTCATCTTTAAAGGCATATTTTTCCCCCTAGTTTTCAGGCCGATAGGCCCAGGTGTGTGTATACCCATCATACCATCTGCAATAGTCAGTGTCTCCATTTTAATGGGTTTACTGCCAACATGAGACACAATCCTAAACAGTCTCCTGGAAGAAGCAAAGCATATAGCTCTGTCCTTTTTAGGAAAGACAGGCCAACAAGGTGAGGTGATGGAGTTGCTCTTTACCTGAGAGAGCAACTGGAATGTACCAAGATCTATCCAGGGGAGGATGAGGAGTAAGTTGAGAGTTTGTGGGTAAGAATGAAGGGGCAGGTTAGCTTAGGTGATATTGTGGTGAGTGTCTCTTACAGATCACCTGATCAGGAGGAGAAAGTCGATGAGGTCTTTTACAGGCAGCTGACAGCAACCTCTCAATCCCAGGCCCTGGTTCTCATGGGGGATTTCAACCACCCAGATATTTGCTGGAAGGCCTACACAGCCAGCCATCCTCAGTCCAGGAGGTTCCTCCAGTGCATCGATGATAACTTCTTGATGCAAATGGTGAATGAGCTGACCAGGAGAGGAGTGCTGCTGGACCTTGTGCTCACCAACAAGGAAGGTCTGGTTGAAGCAGTGAAGGTTGAGGGCAGCCTTGGCTGCAGCGACCATGAGATGGTAGAGTTCAGGATCTTGTGCGGTAGGAACAGAATACCAAGCAGGATCGCAACTCTGGACTTGAGCAGGGCCAACTTCAGCCTTTACAAGGAATTGCTAGGGAAAACCCCATGGGACAGGGAACTGGAAGGTAAAGGGACCCAAGAGAGTTGGCTGGCTTTCAAAGACCACTTCTTCCAGGCTCAGGATCAGTGCATCCCAACAGGTAGGAAATCAAGAAAGAGATCCAGGAGACCTGCATGGTTAACCAGGGAACTGCTGGGAAAACTCAAGTGGAAGAAGAAAGTCTATAGAAGGAAAGTCTATGGAAGGAGAGGCTGGCCATGTGGGAGGAATAGAAGACTGCAGTCAGAGAATGCAGGGAGGCAATTAGGAAAGCTAAAGGCTCCTTGAAATTAAATCTTGCGAGGGAGGTCAAGGACAACAGAAAGGGCTTCTTCAAATACACTGAAGATAAAACTAACAGTAAAGGCAATGTAGGTCCTCTGGTGAATGAGGTGGGTGCCCTGGAGACAGAGGACAGAAAGAAGGCAGAGTTGCTGAATGCCTTCTTTGCCTCTGTCTACACTGCTGGAGACTGTCCTCAGGAGTCTCAGAGCCCTGAGGCCCCAGAGGAAGACAGGATAAAGGAGGAGTTTGCCCTGGTTGAGGAGGACTGGGCTAGGGATCAATTAGGACACTTAAACATCCATAAATCCATGGGCCCTGATGGGATGCACCAGCGGGTGCTGAGGGAGCTGGCGGGAGTCATTGCTAGGCTACTCTCCATCATCTTTGGTAAGTCATGGGGAACAGGTGAGGTGCCTTAAGACTGGAGAAAAGCGAATGTCACTCCAGTCTATAAAAAGGGCAGGAAGGAGGACCCGGGTAACTATAGACCGGTCAGCCTCACCTCCATCCCTGGAAAGGTGATGGAACATCTTATCCTTGCCGCTGTCTCTAGGCATATCAAAGATAAGAGGGTCATTAGGAGCAGTCAGCATGGCTTTGCCAAGGGGAAGTCATGTTTGACCAACCTGATAGCCTTTTACGAAGACATAACCAGGTGGATGGATGGTGGCCGTGCAGTGGATGTGGTCTATCTGGATATCAGCAAGGCCTTTGACACCGTCTCCCACAGCATCCTCATAGCTAAACTGAGGAAGTGTGGTCTGGATGACCAAGTAGTGAGGTGGGTCGCTAATTGGTTGAAGGGAAGAAGTCAGAGAGTTGTGGTCAATGGGACAGAGTCTAGTTGGAGGCTTGTATCTCGTGGGGTCCCTCAGGTGTCGGTACTGGGGCCAGTACTATTCAATATATTCATCAGTGTTGTGGTTTGAGCCGAGTTACCGGCGGGAAGGAAACAAAGGAACCACGTGGTCGCTCCCTCCCCCCTACCGAGAGTGAGGAGAAGAACCCGAAAGTAGCCACAGGCAAAGGCCTGGAGGAGTTGAGATAAAAAACAGTTTAATGGTGAACATAAAATGGTAACAATAACAGTGAAATAACAGTAACGTTTAACCAGATATAACGCGAGTAACATGTAACGCGGAGTTCACCACCCAAACGGACCGGAAACCGGGAAGCGCGTGCGCCCCCACCCCGACCGCTCCATGTATATATACCCCGAGCATGTCGTCAAGATGGTATCGAATATCCCTTTGCCCGATAGCTCCTTTACTGAGAATTAACCCTGTCCTAGCTGAACCCAGTACATTATCCACCCCTTATTCTATACCATCTGCGTCATGCTCAGATCTTACATTTTACAATTATCATTCGCTTAATCTATACACTCAACTTCCAGTATAGCCTTTGAGTTCATGGCTTCAAGGTTCCATTCGTTGTAACAGTTCTCTAGGGTAGGAGGGAATGGTGCTTGATTGTGGTATACTTCGTACAGAACTCACGCTGTATTTTTCATGGTCTGTGTCCACGGTCTGAAGCTTGAAAACTGTCGTCTTAGGGAAGTCACTGGGCACCACCTCAGGTTCCCTTATTGCTGTCCTTCCCTCGTTTTCATCGTAGTCTATCCTTTGTTGGTCTGGGTCATTCTTACTGTAATATTAATCGACATGACACATAATAACCGCAGCAGTGATGACAAACATTGGCAGGGTAATTTATCAGTTAACATCACATGATTTAGTCCACTGGCTATTCTCTCCCAAAGTTAAATCCCCTTGGGGTACACACCGAACATCCCCATCCTTCTGCATCACCCACCAAGTACACCCAGGTCCCTGAGCAAAAGCAACCCCACGGATGGGTTTGCCTTTGCCTGAGGCAGGTCTAGCCCATACTGTCTTCCCCAACATGTTCCTCATACGCACAACAGGGACTTTATCTCCATCCACAGTAGGTGGGAGTTTTGACTGGGCAGGCCCGGCTCGATTGGAAGATCCTCTATTATTTACTAACCATGTGGCTTTTGCTAAATTTGTGTCCCAGTGTTTGAAAGTTCCATCACTCATTGCTCTCAGAGTACTCTTTAGCAGTCCGTTGTGCCGTTCCACCTTTCCAGAGGCTGGTGCATGATATGGGATGTGGTACACCCACTCAATGCCGTGCTCTTTGGCCCAGGTGTCAATGAGGCTGTTCCGGAAATGAGTCCCATTATCCGACTCAATCCTCTCCGGAGTGCCGTGTCGCCACAGTACCTGCTTTTCAAGGTCCGAGATGGTGTTCCGAGCAGTGGCATGGGGCACAGCGTATGTCTCCAGCCATCCGGTGGTCATCTCCACCATTGTGAGTACATAGTGTTTGCCTTGACGGGTTAGTGGGAGCGTAATATAGTCAACCTGCCACGCCTCCCCATATCTGTATTTCATCCATCGCCCTCCATACCACAAAGGCTTTACCCGCTTGGCCTGCTTGATTGTAGCACACGTTTCACATTCATGGATAACCTGTGCGATAGCATCCATGGTCAGGTCCACCCCTCCATCACGAGCCCATCTGTGTGTCACATCCCTTCCCTGATGGCCTGAGGAGTCATGGGCCCACCGAGCTATGAACAATTCACCCTTGTGCTGCCAGTCCAAGTCCACCTGAGACACCTGGATCTTAGCAGCCCGATCTACCTGCTGGTTGTTTAGGTGCTCTTCTGTGGCTCGATTCCTGGGTATGTGGGCATCTACATGACGTACTTTCACAACCAGGTTCTCCGCCCGGGCAGCAATATCCCGTCACAATTTGGCAGCCCACATAGGCCTACCCCTGCGTTGCCAGTTATTCTGCTTCTATTGCTGTAACCACCCCCACAGAGCATTTGCCACCATCCACGAGTCAGTGTAGAGATAGAGCACTGGCCAATTTTCCCGCTCAGCAATATCTAAAGCCAGTTGAATGGCTTTTACCTCTGCAAATTGACTCGATTCACTCTCCCCTTCAGTGGCTTCAGCAACTTGCCGGGTGGGGCTCCACACAGCAGCCTTCCATCTTCGATGCTTTCCCATAATGTAACAGGACCCATCAGTGAACAGAGTGTACCGCTTCCCGTCCTCCGGTAATTTGTTATACCGTGGGGCCTCTTCCGCACGTTTCACTTCCTCCTGCCATGATACTTCAAAGTCCTTGCTTTCTGGCCAGTTTGTAATTGCCTCCAGAATTCCTGGGCGATTAGGGTTCCCCATTCGGGCCCATTGTGTGAGAAGTGCCATCCATTTACTCCACGTGGCATCAGTCGCATGATGTGTAGATGAGGCCCTCCCTCTGAACATCCGGCCCAAAACTGGAAATCGGGGTACTAAAAGGAGAGGTGCCTCAGTACCAATTACTTCTGAGGCAGCTCGGACTCCTTCATACGCTGCCAGTATCTCCTTCTCAGTGAGAGTGTAGCGGGACTCAGATCCTCGGTATGCCCGACTCCAAAACCCTAAGGGTCGGCCTCGGGTCTCCCCTGGTGCCCTCTGCCAGAGACTCCAGTCAGAGTCATTCTGCCCAGTTGCAGTGTAAAGCACATTTTGAACATCTTGTCCTGTCCGGACTGGCCCAAGAGATACTGCACAAACAATCTCTTGTTTCATCTGCTCAAAGGCTTGTTGCTGTTCAGGGCCCCATTTAAAATCGTTCTTCTTCTGGGTCACCTGGAAAAGAGGGCTCACAATCTGGCTGTAACTTGGGATGTGCATCCTCCAAAACCCCACTGTGCCTAAGAATGCCTGTGTCTCCTTCTTACTAGTTGGTGGGGACATCGCTGCTATCTTATTAATCACATCCATGGGAATCTGGCGGCGTCCATCTTGCCACTTTACTCCCAAAAACTGGATCTCCTGCGCAGGCCCTTTTACCTTACTACATTTTATGGCACAACTGTCTTTCAGAAGGATTTGAATTATCTTCCTCCCTTTCTCAAAAACTTCTTCCGCTGTATCCCCCCATACGATAATGTCATCAATGTACTGCAGGTGTTCTGGAGCTTCCCCCTGTTCCAGTGCAGCATGGATTAGTTCGTGGCAAATGGTGGGGCTATGTTTCCACCCCTGGGGCAGTCAATGCCAAGTGTACTGGATGCCCCTCCAAGTAAAGGCAAACTGTGACCTGCACTCTGCTGCCAGAGGGATCAAGAAAAACGCATTGGCGATATCAATGGTGGCAGACCATTTGGCAGCCTTCGATTCTAGCTCATATTGAAGCTCAAACATGTCTGGCACGGCAGCACTCAATGGCGGTGTAACTTCATTCAAGCCACGATAATCCAATGTCAGTCTCCATTCCCCGTTAGATTTTTGCACTGGCCATATGGGGCTGTTAAAGGATGAGCGAGTTTTGCTAATAACTCCTTGGTTCTCCAACTGATGGATCAGTTTATGGATGGGAGCCAGGGAGTCTCGGTTGGTGCGATATTGCCGTCGATGCACCGTGGAGTTAGCAATTGGCACCTGTTGTTCTTCAGCTCTCAACAAACCCACCACAGAAGGGTCCTCTGAGAGACCAGGCAACGTGGACAGCTGTTTAATTTCCTCTGCCTCCAAAGCAGCTATCCCAAAGGCCCACCGGTACCCTTTTGGATCTTTGAAGTACCCGCTCCTGAGGAAGTCTATACCAAGAATGCACGGAGCATCTGGGCCAGTCACAACAGGGTGTTTATGCCACTCATTTCCAGTCAGACTTGCTTCAGCTTCCAGTACAGTCAGTTGCTGGGACCCCCCTGTCACCCCAGAAATACAGATGGGTTCTACCCCTCTATATCCTGATGGCATCAAGGTACATGGTGCGCCTGTGCCTATTAGGGCCTTGTATTCCCATGGAGCTGACGTGCCAGGCCATTGGATCCACACGGTCCAGTAGACCCGATTGTCCCTCTCCTCCACCTGGCTGGAGGCAGGGCGCCTCTGTTCTCGATCGGAGTCACTCACTTCTTGTGAGTATGACTTAGAGGTTCCTTCAAGAGCATCAGAGTCAAAATCTGTTTTCCTGTTTCGTTTGGAGGGCTTTCCACTGGAAACTGGGGCAATACTTTTCTTATGATGATCCTTCTTTTTTGCCGCTTCCTTTCACAACTCAAGTACACGTTCATCTAGGACTGAAGTCGGTTCTCCATCCCACTTCCTCATGTTCTCTCCATGGTCACGTAGGTAAAACCACAGAGTATTCCGGCGTGTTTGTTTTCCATGTTCCCTCTCTTGAGTGGAGGAGTGCCTAGTCCTAACAGCTGAGACACGTGCCCGTGTGGGTGTAGAGCAGGACATATCCACTTTGAGCTGCTGGACCTCCCGGGACAGTTCTTCCATGGCGGAAACACAAGCCTGTAGGGATGAGGACAGACTTCCTTCGTAATGCCGGAGCCGGCGAGCCAGTTCATCCACAGTTTGTCCCTCACCTTCTCTCCAGGATATCACTGCCAACGAGTTTGTATATGTTTGTGGTGCACTTCGGAGGAACTTCCGCCACATGCCTTGTGTGCATCTGACTTCATCTGGATCAGTGGGTGACTGCTCGTTATCTGGATTATTATAGATCACCTCCAGCACAGTTAGTTCCCTCAGGTACTGGATACCTCTCTCCATTGAGGTCCATTTACCTGGGTGGCATGCAACATCTTCCTTGAGGAGGTAACTTTCCCTCATGCCTGATAGAAGGCGCTTCCAGAGGCTGAGGGTTTGTGTCTGCCTCCCAAACACTTTGTCAACGCCCCCTTCCCTAGAGAGGGATCCCAGCTGTTTGGCTTCTTTACCCTCCAGTTCCAGGCTACCGGCTCCACAGCATCGGAGTAGCCAGGTAATAATGTACTCACCTGGATGGCGGCCAAAGTCCTTTCACATGTCTCGCAGCTCACTGAGGGACAGAGACCGGGTGATTATCTCTGGTTCTACCTCCTCTTCTTGTTCTCGTGATGGCCCTGCTTCATTTTCATCCCTCACCAAGCGAACCGATTTCTTCGTGTACTTCTTCTTCTGTACTGGAGCAACCGGTACTGGCACAGGCTCATTTTCTGGTTCAGCCGCAGCGCCTGTCACAGGGGTCAGAACGGCCGCAGCGCTTGTCACAAGGGTCAGAGCAGCTGCAGCGTTCGTTGCAGAGACTGGAACAGCCACATCATCTACTGATTTGTCTTCAGGTCCAGAGGCCTCCTCTTTCCCTTGGGAATAATGGGTGACATTGAAAATGGCTCAGTAGGCATGGGCCAGGCCCCAGCACACAGCAGTGATTTGGACTTCTTTCGAGTGGCCAGGCTGACAGCATACCTTCTCCAAATACTCTGCTAGTTTCCTAGGATTCTGTATATGTTCAGGGGTGAAATTCCAAAATACTGGAGATGACCATTGTCCTAGGAGCTTGCCCATCTTCTCCCACACACCTTGCCACTCATAGTTATCTGGCTTCAGGACAGGTCTCTGGGTGGTATCCTTAGAAAATTTTGGTGTGACCCCGAGCAAGATCTGGCACACATTCAGGAGACACAGGACGAAAACCAGGAGACACATGCTGGATTGGGTATTCCAAGAATATTCAAAGTTTTCAAAAACTGTTGTGATCAGTTTGAAGGACAAACGGGAGAGAATATTCTCCTCCGTTTCCCCCATGGGTTCGGTGCCATTACTAATGAATCCAGAGAGGAGGCGCCCAAGGCATGGGAATGACAATAGTGCCTCATACAAATACCAGCTTACCCTCATGGCCAGTGATACAATCATATTATAAGCTGTCAGCACCCCATACAAAAGAATCATGCCTTTGACCCCTTTTCCACAGTTGATAAATACCAGCGCAGGAAATATATATAATACATAAGGATTCAGCCAATGCCACAGTGTAAATAAATAAAACAACATTATGACCACCAACTACTTGACTAATGTGCAGAATCAATCTATCAAAGTTATCTTTTTAACACTCTTTTGTCAAATCTGCTGTTATCTCAAACCCCCGGCCCCACGTTGGGCGTCAAAGTTGTTGGGGTTCGAGCCGAGTTACCGGCGGGAAGGAAACAAAGGAACCACGTGGTTGCTCCCTCCCCCCTACCGAGAGTGAGGAGAAGAACCCGAAAGTAGCCACAGGCAAAGGTCTGGAGGGGTTGAGATAAAAAACAGTTTAATGGTGAACATAAAATGGCAACAATAACAGTGAAATAACAGTAACGTTTAACCAGATATAACGCGAGTAACATGTAACGCGGAGCTCACCACCCAAACGGACCGGAAACCGGGAAGCGCGTGCGCCCCCACCCCGACCGCTCCATATATATATACCCCAGCATGTCGTCAGGATGGTATCGAATATCCCTTTGCCCCATAGCTCCTTTACTGAGAACTAACCCTATCCTAGCTGAACCCAGTACAATCAGCAACTTGGATGAGGGAACAGAGCGCACTGTCAGCAAGTTTGCTGATGACACAAAACTGGGAGGAGTGGCTGACACCCCAGCAGGCTGTGCTGCCATTCAGAGAGACCTAGAGAGGCTGAAGAGTTGGGCGAGGAGAAATCTTATGAAATTCAACAAGGGCAAGTGCAGAGTTTTGCACCTGGGAAAGAATAACCCCATGTGCCAGTATAGGTTGGGGACTGACCTGCTGGAGAGCAGTGTAGGGGAAAGGGACCTGGGGGTTCTGGTGGACAGCAGGATGCCCATGAGCCAGCAATGTACCCTCAGGGCCCAGAAGGCCAATGGCATCCTGGGGTGTGGCTAGTAGGTCGAGAGAGGTCCTCCTGCCCCTCTACTCTGCCCTGGTGAGGCCACATCTGGAATATTGTGTCCAGTTCTGGGCCCCTCAGCTCAAGAAGGACAGGGAGTTGCTTGAGAGAGTTCAGCGCAGGGCAACTAAGATGATAAAGGGAGTGGAACATCTCCCTTATAAGGAAAGGCTGAAGGAGCTGAGTCTCTTCAGCTTGGAGAAGAGGAGGCTGAGGGGTGACCTCATTCATGTTTATAAATATGTCAAGGGGGAGTGTCAGGAGGACGGTGCCAGGCTCTTTTCAGTGATGTCCAATGACAGGACACAGAGCAACAGATGCAAGTTGGAGCATAGGAGATTTCAGAAAAACAAAAAGCTTTTTCACTGTGAGGGTGACAGAGCACTGGCACAGGCTGCCCAGGGCAATTGTGGAGTCTCCTTCTCTGGAGATATTCAAAACCCACCTGGATGCGTTCCTGTGCAATCTGCTGTAGGTGATCCTGCTTTGGCAGGGGGGTTGGACTGGATGATCTTTTGAGGACCCTTACAACCCCTGACATTCTGTGATTCTGTGATATCTGTCATGGGTGGCAGCCCCCTTTCTCATCTCCCGGTTGGTCCCACTTCTCCTTTTCCTTTCCGGAAATGTACAGCCAGTCACATCAAGCCATCCTATAGACATCTCTTCTCATCCCACTTGTGAGTTGAGACTTGTGATTTTTAAAGTATTCTTATAAAATCCTCAAGCAGAGGTAGTTTGCAAGTGGGTGCAACCATCTACAGTCTATGTTGCGCATAGCCAACTGAGGTCCCCAGTGGTTGACCCCACCAGCCCTCCCTCCTTGGAGACAGAAGGATCATGGCCATAGAATATCACCTCGAGGATGGGGGCACAGCAAGTGCCCCTGAGCCACTCTGGTTTTTCGCAAACATGATGGAAACTGAAGGAATTTATAATTTGTTTTGCTTTTTGCTCATGGTCAGGTGCCTCCCGCAGCACTGATATCCTCAGTCCCCTGGCCCCTGGGGTGCATTAAGTCAGCCAGCTGGCTTCATACCTCAAGGTGGAGATGGGGGAAGAGGGGTGACCTGCTTCTCACAAGCCCTGTTTATACAGTAATGAATACCTCTTAAATATATCTATTGTAATAAGTATTACATTATCAAACAGGGTCCTGGCACTCTACCAGGTGCTCAAGCATGACTTAGCATCCAGCGTCTTGCTACATGAGATGGGTTAAATTTACAGCCTGTCCTCCCCAGCCATGGTCAGGGCCTTTGGAGAAGGCAGCAGCTGCTCCTCCCTGAAGCACAGGACACCCATTACTGTCTTCCCTGATCAATGGTCACAGGTCCCTGGGCAGAACAAAGCCCAGCACAGTCTCTTGAGCAGCACTCAAGCTACACAGCACCTTCGACCACAGGTCCAGAACCAAGGAAAGGGAGAGATGGGGAAGGGAACATGAGAGACAGAGGCTGCCAAAGACCCTGGTGATGGAGAGTGGTATCCTGTTGGCATCCCCCTGGACTCTTTTTTGGTGACATTCTGCAAAGCACTCGATTTACACCTCCATCAACTTCATTCCCTCTGTTCAACACAAAGGCTATATTCAGCATGAAATATTTCATCACAGTTCCTTAATTTATTTGCTTAGGCAACAACTTTTGCATTCTTGGTGTATGAAGATCACAATATTATCCAGCACTTTTCTTATATCAGTTAATCACAAATTTCTTCTTCACTATCAATCCTAAACTCGACCTCCACCACATGGAACAAGAGATAAATACAGCAGCCAACAGGCTACTTGTGATGTATATGCTGTGATTCCGATTTTCTATAACAAATAATCATATAAAGCCACCTAGAGATCTTTTTCCTGAAATTCTTTGTATATAAACCAGTATCTATAGCCAGTTGAAGCATCACCACCTACATATGATCACCAGCAGAGTTCCTTCAACACACGCACTCAAGAACAGCCATTTCCTCACATTCACCTGTACAAAATACTCAGTTCCAAGCCATTTCAAAACCAGTAGAAGATAATTGCTGAGTTAAAATTCAGAATTCGTTTAGTACATCCGAAAATCCTTCTTCCTCCAGCTCATCCTGTCTAGACCAGCTCTAGGAGGCGATCATAGAATCATAGAATCATAGAATCATAGAATGTTAGGGATTGGAAGGGACCTCGAAAGATCATCAAGTCCAATCCCCCTGCCAGAGCAGGAATGCCTAGACTATGCTACACAGGAACGTGTCCAGGCAGGTCTTGAATGTCTCCAGAGAAGGAGACTCCACAACCTCTCTGGGTAGCCTGTTCCAGGGCTCCGTCACCCTCACTGAGAAGAAGTTTCTTCTCGAGTTTAAGCGGAACCTCTTATGTTCCAGTTTCAGCCCATTACCCCTTGTCCTATCAGTGGTTGTCACGGAGAAGAGCCTGGCTCCATCCTCATGACACTCACCCTTGATATATTTGTAAACATTAATGAGGTCACCCCTCAGCCTCCTCTTCTCCAAACTAAAGAGCCCCAGCTCCTTCAGTCTTTTCTCATAAGGGAGATGCTCCACTCCCTTAATCATCCTAGTTGCCCTGTGCTGGACTCTCTCCAGCAGTTCCCTGTCTTTCTTGAACTGAGGGGCCCAGAACTGGACACAGTATTCCAGATGGGGTCTCACCAGGGCAGAGTAGAGGGGAAGGAGAACCTCTCTCGACCTACTAACCACCCCCCTTCTAATACACCCCAGGATGCCATTGGCCTTCCTGGCCACAAGGGCACACTGCTGGCTCATGGTCATCCTGCTGTCCACCAAGACTCCCAGGTCCCTTTCCCCTACACTACTCTCTAATAAGTCATTCCCCAACTTATACTGGAACCTGGGGTTGTTCCTGCCCAGATGCAAGACTCTACATTTACCCTTGTTATATTTCATTAAATTTTTCCCCGCCCAATGCTCCAGCCTGTCCAGGTCTCGCTGGATGGCAGCACAGCCTTCTGGTGTGTCAGCCACTCCTCCCAGCTTGGTGTCATCAGCAAATTTGCTGATAGTACTCTCTAGTCCCTCATCCAAGTCATCGATGAATATATTGAATAATACTGGTCCCAGTACCGACCCTTGAGGCACTCCACTGGATACAGGTCTCCAACCAGACTCTGCCCCATTGACCAAAACTCTTTGGCTTCTTTCCCTTAGCCAGTTCACAGTCCACCTCACTACCCGAGAGTCTAGACCACACTTCTGCAGTTTAGCAGCAAGGATGCTGTGGGAGACTGTGTCAAATGCTTTACTGAAGTCAAGGTAGACCACATCCACCGCTCTGCCATCATCTATCCACCTTGTTATATCCTCATAAAAGGCTATGAGGTTAGTCAAGCACGACTTCCCTTTGGTGAAGCCATGTTGACTGTCTCTAATGACCCTCTTATCCCTGATATGCCTTGAGATGGCACCAAGGATAAGTTGTTCCATCACTTTCCCAGGGATGGAGGTGAGGCTGACGATGGTGACTGGAAACCATTCCCAGAAACTGAAACAAATCAAATAGGGAAAAACAAACAAGTGACCTAGGACAGTTGAAACATATTTGTCTTCTCAAGGAACTCTTCCTGTTCCCTAAAAGAATTAAATCCCAAGGCACAGAAGTCCTTTCCACTGTAATTTTCTAGCTTGAACCATAGTGAAGGAAGCACGGGGAGGCAAACAAAAGTATAATGGAGCATGCTAAGTATACAAGTCTAAGCATCTACCTTTGTATCCCAGAAAAAAAAGAAAAAAAAAAGCAAATTTTTCAAAGGAAACTATAAATGCCTAATACAATGAAAAAGATAGAATTTTATGGGTCCAAAAACATAACTATGGAGCCAAGTGCATGCACAACTGTAGAGGAATTTCTTGTGGAGCAGAGGTGCGATATAACTTTAAAAGCGTGGACAACCCAGCTTAGGCCTAAACAGAGGCTCTGTCCTTGAAGCTGCCTTGGAACACAGGGAGGAGGAGGTTTTATCTGTTTTGTGAAGAGCCTTGCCAGGGGGAGAAAGGGGGGTGAGAGGCGCTTGCATAGTGGAATGGCACTACCCAATAAAACGCTGGCGCGTGTGAACCTGTAACTGACCAACTCTGGGAAGGGGCAGGCGCGGGGACACTGCTGAACTGTATATCTTGAGCTGTCCGGAGCAATAAAGGGAGAATTACTTGTAGCCATACCGGTGGGATTTGTCGTTGTCTTGACCGGCTCTCCGACAGGACCCTCTTCATCTGGCGCCCGAACAGGCTGAAAATGGGGAATTGCTTAAATGCAGATTGCTTGAATATGGAAAGACTCCGAAGCATCGGACGTGAGCCGATTTGGGAGCTGGAGAGCCGGAGGCAGGAGAATTCCAGGTGTGACCAAAAGGGCACCGGAGACCAGAGCTTGAGTGGCCGATCAAGCCCCTGCCAAGGTAAGACCGCGATGGAAACTGACGCGGCAACTCGCCTCCTTGTTGATATACTCTCTAAGAGAGGAGAAAAAGTGAAGGAGCGAGATATACTGGCCCTGATCCAATGGGCTCGGAAGCGGGAGAAAATGAACGACCCGTCGTTAATCTTTAGCTCAACGGAATGGCGTGAAGTAGGAAATCTATTGTGGGACTGTACTTTAGAGGGAGGAAAAGAAGGAAAAGAAGCGAAAGGACTAGGAACTGTTTGGAAAACCATAATACGCACTCTAGAAATCATGCAAACAGAAAATAAAGTTGCCGCGGCGGCGATCGAAGCGTTGGGGGGAGAGCAGGAAAGGAAAAAGGCAAAGGAAGAAAGCCCCTGCTCGTCCCGACTGGCGACATTTTTTCGGCTAGGGCAGACACGCCCCATGAAGGGTACAGCAGCCCCGGTGTGCTCCTCTCTGAAAGACTTGTTACAGAAGCCGCTTGGAACTGAGCGAAACCCGGAAGCGGCGCTGCCGCGGGACTCGAGAGGCGCGGCCCAGCCGAAAGAGGAGGCACAGGGCGGAGCCGACTGTCGCCCGAAAATTAACCCTTTGATACCCTTTTCCGACGAGGATTCTGAATCGGAACTGAGTCCTGACAAATCCGTCAGAGGTAATGATCAAGTTATGCAGCGAACGGAGAGGCCTCGGACCAAGAAAGAGGAAGATCAAGATGAACCTCTGAAAGAGATCCTGAAAAAGCTCGCTGAATTATCAGTTAGACAGCAAGAAATGGAAGAAACCCTTAAACCAGTTTCATCGTCACTTTGGAGACAACCAGAAACCATTTCTAAGGTCCCACGAGAGATTCAACCATTATCCCATATAGTACCACCAGTTGAACCCTCAGCTCCCCCACTACCATCAGCTCCCTCATTCAAGCCTGACTTTCAGACTCGAACCATAAAGGATCCTTGGCAACAGCGATGGAGCGGTGTCATCAGAGATGCCATAATAGACGGAGATTGGGAAGCAGCCATTTCGATTGCGTGTCCCGTTACCATTAATAACGGACAAGGGACCTGGGAACCTCATGATTGGAAGATCTTACAGCAAGCGAAACAGACTGTCACCACACATGGCATCCGATCAGAAGCTGCACGAAGTATTATACAATTCATTTTTACAGCAGACGTATTGTGCCCAAATGACTGCACTAATATTGCTTCGTTATTATTAAGCCCATCACAGTATTTACTGTGGGAGAGAGAATGGAAAAGATTGGCTCTGGAAGAGGCCAACAAACACCGTGAAATTAACGATCCTTTACATGGGTTACAAGCAGATATGTTGACTGGTAGCGGAAATTATGCCACCACTGCAACCCAACTGACGTATCCGACAATCATACATCAGGTTTCTCAGACTCTGGCTCATCGAGCGCTGTTATCAGTCCCAGAAAAGAAAAAATCACCCCTGTATGCAACGGTATGACAAGGGATGACCGAGTCATTTAATCAATTTGTTGATCGATTGTCTGCTGCCATAAAGGACGCTACCGAGTTAACTGAGCCATTGCAAGAACACTTGTTCCGTACACTTGCTTTTGAAAATTCCAATTCAAGTACTAAAGCCATTTTGGCCACCTTACCACAGGGCGTGGGAGTGGATGAAATGTTATTACGAGCATCACGAGCAGAACAAAGCAGCCAAGCTGCAGCCTTTACCGCGGCCATGCAAGGTGCCATTGAAAGGCAAGGACACGTGATCGCAGCCGCTTTATCCAGAAGGAAAAACAGCCGGCGTGGTAATCCAAAGAAAAAAGCAGCCAGTGGGCCAGCAGCAGGACTGTGCTTTCGCTGCGGAGAATCCGGACACTGGAGAAGAACATGCCAAAAGACTGTGTGGTGTCATATATGTAATAGTGACACCCATGCTACTGTGGCATGCTGGAAGTCGGAAAACTACAAGCGCAGCGCGCAGGGGCCGCGCGCCAAGACACAAATCAGCGCCCAACCTCAACTGAAGCCACAGACGGTTTCCTACAACGAAACAAACCCGCTACCTGGGGAAGCCTCGGCGTGGATGTGGCAACTGCAGTAGAAGTTACACTGCAAGACAAACAAGTAGCGTTAATCCCGACAACTGCATTTGACCCATTATTTTCAACTGACTCTTTTGTTGGAGGGTTGCTGCTGGGACGGTCATCTACCAGCAAACAAGGAGTTGTAGTATTACCAGGAGTTATTGATGCCGACTATACAGGTCAAATAAAGATTATGGCTTATGCATTACAACCACCTGTCACCATTCCAAAAGGAAGCAAGATTGCCCAGATCGTTGCCCTTGAAGCACCCCATCCACATCAGCCACATCCAAAAGAGGGACAAAAGCAAAGAGGAGATGAAGGCTTTGGGTCATCAGGATTTGACGTCTTCTTGACACTAGACATGAATTCCCGGCCACAAAGAAGAGTCACCCTACAACGAGGGGAAAGTCAAGTTCAATTAAGACCAATGCTTGACACCGGAGCGGATGTCACCATCATTAATCAAACATACTGGCCACCCACGTGGCCCCTGCAGGCTCCCATGACACAAATTGTGGGAGTGGGAGGAATGAAAGCTCCTCAATCCAGTAGAGACCCTGTGACTATAGTTTTTGAAGATGGACAACAAATAGTCTTTCGGCCATATGTCATGCAGTTACCTTCAACTCTTCAAGGCCTGATAGGCAGAGACTTGCTGTCTCAACTCGGAATGGTATTAACCACTGATCAGCATTTATCATGACGGCCACTGCTGAGCAGCCGCCCATACAAAAGATTACCTGGGTGACCGATACACCTGTATGGGTGGAGCAGTGGTCGATGACTAAAGACAGGCTGTGAATAGCAGAACAAACAAAAGTGCTTGAACAAGTAACTGCTAAATTACAAACAGGATGGAGTGCATGCCGTCTTGAGAATCGCCCCCTGTCATTGCTTATCATCAATACAGATTCCAACCCTCTTGCCATTGTGCTTCAATGGCAAAAGAAAAAGGGGGAAGAATCCCCTGGAGAGTCAGCAAGAATAATAGAATGGGTATTCTTACCAGTGCAACCTAAATTTCGCCTAATGAAAAGAACAGAAGCCATCGCCGCGTTGATCCGAAAGGGCCGATCTCGACTTGGAATGGCAACTGTGGCACTCCATCGAAATCCAGGAAGCATCGCTGGGCTACTCTGGTCTGGTTCACAACAAGCGTCCTAAGGGCCCACTATGGCAAGTAATTGAGCAACACAAATGGCTAGAAAAACCCCTGTGCTCAAAGCAACCAGTGGATGGAAGGACGATCTTCAAAGACGCAGGGCGGAAGACGAGAAGCGCAGCAGGTGTCTGGCAACAACAGGGAGTGTGGAAGCATCATACAATCCAGGGTGACGTTGCAGATAGCTTACAAGTACTCGAACTGAAAGCTGTACGTTGGACTTTCCAGAATTGGAGCAAAGAGCCTCTCAATGTGGTTTCCGATTCCTTATATGTTGTTAGGGTTGATGGTAATAACCAGCAAAGTGAGCTTTCTTTAGCTAAAAGCAAGGTGGGGGAAACCAGTTGCCTTTTGCTTTGTTAGAAGTGTGTGATTAAGGACCAAAGTAGATAGGGAGACTCCCTTGTATTCTTCCTTCAGCCCTGGCCAAGCTGTGGGAAGAATTCAACGGGGCAAACAACACCAGATGTTCCCGCATTCAACGTATGTAAGGTTGTTTATTTAATAGTATAAGTGTTGGACCCTCTTGCAGTGACTTCGGAAACCTCACCTACAAGTGGACGCACTGCGTAGGACTTCCCAATTGTCGGGAGGGTTCTCCAGAAACCTCGCTGCAACAGGGGCTCCCCAGCGACTGCGGGTCTGGATGATTTAGGGTGATGGGTGTGAGAACTTTGACAGGATGAATTAAGAGTTTAGTTAAGACATTTTTGGTTATTGCAGTTTTAATTGTTATAGGCTTAGTTATGTTTAGTTGTTTGAGAAATATAATCAAGAAAATGATAAGCAAGCTAGCGGATGAAGCCTGGGTTCTCCAAAAAGAAAAAGGGGGATATGTAGAGGAATTTCTTGTGGAGCAGAGGTGCGGTATAACTTTAAAAGCGTGGACAACCCAGCTTAGGCCTAAACAGAGGCTCTGTCCTTGAAGCTGCCTTGGAACACGGGGAGGAGGAGGTTTTATCTGTTTTGTGAAGAGCCTTGCCAGGGGGAGAAAGGGGGGGTGAGAGCCGCTTGCATAGTGGAATGGCACTACCCAATAAAACGCTGGCGCGTGTGAACCTGTAACTGACCAATTCTGGGAAGGGGCAGGCGCGGGGACACTGCTGAACTGTATATCTTGAGCTGTCCGGAGCAATAAAGGGAGAATTACTTGTAGCCATACCGGTGGGATTTGTCGTTGTCTTGACCGGCTCTCCGACAGGACCCTCTTCACACAACACCCATTTCTGAACACAAAAAAAAAAGTCATCTGCCAGTATAATCAATCTGTTTACTGATATACATTGCATAGTCCATTTTTTTCTGGATTGTCCACTTGTTAAGCAGTTCTATAAAGTAGTCTTACGTTTTCACTCTGCCCAGTAGCTTCCTCTATAACCCACAAGCAAAGCTACACTGGATATCTGATAGCACAGAAAGGCAATATGACATAGCAGTCAGAATTATTATTATTATCATAATTATTGCTAATAATAGTAATAATAACAACAATAATATATCAACAATAATAATAATAATGGAGACCTTATAAACATCTATAAATATCTAAAGGGTGAGTGCAGGGAGGATGGAGTCAGACTCTTTTCAGTAGTGCCCAATGACAGGACAAGAGGCAATGGGCTCAAGCTGGAACACAGGAAGTTTCATCTGAATATGAGGAAGAACTTATTTGCTGTGAGGGTGACAGAGCCCTGGCACAGGCTGCCCAGAGAGGTTGTGGAGTCTCCTTCTCTGGAGACATTCAAAACCCACCTGGATGCATTCCTGTGTGACCTACTGTAGGTGATCCTGTTCTGGCAGGGGGGTTGGACTAGATGATCTTTTGAGGTCCCTTCCAACTCCAACAATTCTGTGATTCTGTGTTCATCTCCTTTCCCATCATTGACGTGATCACAAAATCCACAGTTTATTTAGTGACATTTTCACTAGATCCAGCATATCAGGACACAATCTCAACAATCCCACACAGAGAAAAACCACAGATCTAGATTTAGGGAATACTTATCAGTCTGAGTTCATCTCAGAAACTTCTGTGTCTAATTATATATCTTTGATATATAATTGCAGGTCCACCAGCACAGTAACTGGGACTGGGATTGCTTTCCACTGCAGTGGCACCCTATTGCTTCTGATGGAACCCACCTAAGGGTTGGGCATCTACCACTGGAGATGCCCCCAAGAAAGGACAACTTTTGGGAAAGCAAGAACTGGTGAACACCACGAAGGGAAGGATCAGAGCCTGAATCATCAAACCTGTAACTCATTGTTCAGCTGTTGACTCTGGAAATCTCTTTTCTCAGGGTGAGTGCAGCCCCAGGCAGGCATACTCACACAACCGAGATCAGATCGGTCACAATTATCCTGTTAATGAGGAAGGCAGAAGGGCTGTTTTCAGATTTGCATCTCACAGAGGATTTTGCAGGGACGACTTTTCTCCAGAAAAACCATTTGCCTCCCAACATGCCAAGTAAAACACTTTCCAAGTCAGGTGGACGCTATATATGATCATTCACCTCCCTTTTTACCTAATGGGGTGATACACAGCCTCCAGTGCCTACCAGAGGACATTCAGCTTAGAAAACACTAATGCATAAAAAAGTCTGCAGGCTGACTATGTGAATGGTAATATAAATTTTCAATTTGAATAATATGCAGTGTTTATCAAAATTAGACAGTGCATTAACATGATTAAACTAGTGCTGCGGAACAGAATGACAAGGCACCTGACTCGAGTCTGAAGTCTTTATTGCTGGGAGAAACATGTTATGTTTTGAAGCCGTCATTTCAGGGGGCAAATTTTCCTTGACAAGCAATCAAATCCATTAACATGTTAACAGGTTTTGCATGCACGTGCGGGAAATATTAAGTGCACCAACACAACAGCATGTTTTGGAGGGAAATATTTATTCTAAGACAACAAAATGCTCAATCTTTACTATGGGAGGGGCAGGTGATTTGCTTTTGCCTTTGCTGCTATTTATAGCTGCTAGCTTGTTTAACTGCAGCATCCGTCAAATGGCCGCAATTATATTGCTACATATGGTTGCTTTGTGTACATCCCTCCAAGCACTCCGAATCACAGTCTGCTCTCCTACTCGTTGCTGGGAGCTTTGCCATTGATTTTAATAGGGCCAGAACTTTACTCTTGTTTCAGACAGCAGAAATCCTAGCACCAGACCTTTTCTCTGGAGCAAGCCAAACATGATGGAAAGTGGAAATGATAGCACATGGATACAAAGGCTGCCCACACATTTAAAAGTGGGAGAATACAGTGGTAGAGCTTTGGTGGGATGGGGCAGGGGGTTCTACTGCGTTTATTCTGAGCATTGGAGGAACATGATCATGGATTGCTTCAGAAAGAAGTAACTGGCCACATAGAAAAGAAAAAAAAACCCAAATATTAAGTAAAAGTAGATGGTGATTCACAGTTCTTCCGTCTTGAAATATATGGTCTCTCCCTGTACATCAGATAAGCACCCTTGCTTTTATTCATGAAGGAGTTTGGCAACAAGAGTTACTCCAAAACACAGCAGCTGCAGAGCATTAAGGATGCTCTAACCATTATGGGGCATCTGGAACATAGAATCCTAGAATCCTAGAATGGCCTAGGCTGGAAGGGACCTTAGAGATCATTTTAATCCAACCTCCCTGTCACGGGCATCTCAAAATTAGTATTGCATCAGGCCACAGGCCACAGATATTTCCATACAAAGGGCACACTTTGATTCATTTCAGGTTTAGATGTGTTCCAGCAGCATGTCCAGTGCTTAAGACTGGGAAAGCCCTTGCAACCTGAGCAAGTTTTGTGATTGACAGGGAATTATTTTCAGCATATAATCTGCAAAGCAAAGCAGAGCAACCCAGAACACAGGAGCAAGATATCTTAATTTTTACAAATGATTTGCTTATGTCACAAGTGCCTAAAGTAAATTAAATGTCCTTTGGAGCAAGAAGACCTGTGTCTGGGCCAACCTCACATCTCCCCTCAGGGCCAGATCCACAGCCCTGGGCAGCTGGCAGCAGGATTCCCATGGGAGTAGCAAGGCAAAAGAGTCTGGGAGAGCTCACTGATCTAAAAGGAGCAACATCCATCCATCTGTCCATAATGCAGCACATTCTGTCCTGGATGTCAGATGCAGCCCTGTGTATGTTGCTGCCTGATCCATATTTAGCCCCTGATGTAACTAAAGTCAATAGTATTCCATTAGGGCAGCTGCTCCTAACTCCCAAATAGGTTTTCCTACGCCAGCTCCACCTATGCATGTCAAAAAATCTGGACATAGACAGCTACAAAAACTTTGCCATGTTTACATACACAGAGACACAGTTTTGAAATAGAAAATATATGACTGTTAGCATAGTTTAATGGTCTGCTCTACAACAGCAACGGCACTTTTTCTTAACAGAGACACTGATTCATTTTGTCCAGGGGTGAGTTTAAAAAGCTTAAGATTCTCTGTAAGTCAATATTGGCCTTTCCCTTTTCAGGATATGGTTCTGCATTGGAGCATTCCTTATCTCTGCTGCTGATGACAGGTTCTGTGAAGGGTTTTGTAGAGTTTTCTGGGAAGGAAGATGTGCATATGAAAAAGAAGAATTGTGCTGCAAATCCCACATTTGAGCCTGTAAGAAGTTTGCACCTGGTAGTTTATATTACTTAAATAAGGGCTTGCACCAGGCACCATATGAATATTTGTATATGATTGCTTTTCCAAACTAAAATTCCAGTTTAAACATTTTGGGATTCCTTTCCATTTTGCTATGAAATGTTACAGAAGGCATTACAATGCAAAGTGCTAGAGAACTGTAGCCCAGGGAAGTGCAAGAATTAAAGTGATTACCAAGACAAAGGCACAGACCTGAAATCATGAATAGGGAGGGGAGGAAATCTCATATAGTTGTCTTCTGCAAAAGATCCATCCATCCCTGTACATGATGATGTATGTAGTGAAAATTACCAAAATACATGAAAACTAACAGAGTCCTGTAAAAGAAACACACTTCAAGAAATATTCAAGAAGTATGACAGGGTCAGACCTGAAGTTAGTACTGCCTATATTCAAGCCCTTGACCTCCATCCTATGTTGTAGAAGGGCACAGAGAACCTCTGTTGGCATTTATGAGTAAATATAAATATTTCTTCCACTAGCAAGGTACATTTGGAGGCAATCCTCAGTCTCAGGCAACCGCTCGAGCCAAGTGCTGGCTACCGAGGGGGTGGGTGGGGGGTGTGTGTGTGTGTGTGTAACTGTAATGACAGTGAGACTGCTCACAACTAACATCTTGAGACTAGGTCTGTGGACAGGGCGGTCCTGGGTGGATTCGAAAGGAAAACAGGGGCTGTTCAGTCTCCCGGCTGCCTCTGTGAGTCTGGTCCAACCTGCACCAGAGCTGCACACCTCCAAAATTGTTAATGTGAAACCCTGTCCCCTTTCCTTGGGAGCAAGGAAAAGAGCTACCTCGGTGACAGCCAGGTTAAGGGACAAAGGGATAATTGTTCCAAAACATTTCTGCTTTGTAGAGGAATTTCTTGCGGAGCGGGGGCATGGTATCCCTTTGGAGGTTTTGGACAACCCAGCTTAGGCCTGGGCGAAGGCTCTGTCCTTGGAGCTGCCTTGGGACACTGAGAGGAGGAGGTGCATCTGTGCTGTGAAGAGCCTTGCCGGGGGGGAGAAGGGGGGGCAAGAGCCGCCTGCATAGTTGAATGGCACTATCCCAATAAAACGCTGGCGCGTGTAAACCTGTAACTGACCAACTCTGTTAAGAGGCAGGCGCGTAGACACTGCTTAACTGTATATATTGAGCTGTCCGGAGCAATAAAGGGAGGACGATTTGTAGCCATATTGGTGTGATGGTCGTTACTTGGCCGGCTCTCTGAAGTGACCCTTCTAGACTTCTTTAACTCTCCTATCTGGCCCATGGGGAAGCCGAATGGGAAGGTTCGATTAACTATTGATTACCGGCCTTTGAATGCAAATACAGGCCCATTAACAGCTGCGGTGCCCGATATGGCAGAACTGGTTTCGACCATACAGGAACAAGCCCATCAGATTTTAGCAACAATTGATGTGAAAGATATGTTTTTTATGGTTCCCTTGCAGGAAACAGACCGGGACCGTTTTGCTTTTATATGGGAGGGGGTGCAGCTTACCTTTACCCACCTCCCTCAGGGATATCCTCACTGCTCGACTGTTGCACACTGTGCCTTAGCACAGGAGATCACCCAAATCGCTCCCCTGGAGGGAGTTAAAGTACATCAATATATTAATAAAAGGCGCTCACCCTGGGCAGTTGGGCACTTTTCCCCCACCACAAGAAGACGGCTGTGTGTGCCGTGGTCATCGCTGGATCCAAGGGTGGTGATCTTTCCTTTTTCTGTTGCTTTCTCTCTGTCTAGTCTTAACAAAACGCTAGCTATGGCAAGGCCAGTTCTTTTGCTCTCTAATGGCTCTTTATTGCGAGGCATGTTGATTGCACTAAGTGAACGACTGAAACACATCGTTGTTACTTCTTTGCTGAGTGATAAATAAATCTGGTGTTCAGATTTTTGGTGTGACTCACCTTAATCCTGGCCTGGGAATCGATGAACCTGAGTCACCGTCCTGAAAGCTCGGGATGTGACACCCAGATCTCAGCTGGGGCAGTGGCTGGGGGAGTAGCACCCTCTGGAAGGTAGACTATAAATGACCACTGCCTGAATATCACAAATCAAAGCAAAAGCCTCCAAATTCACCTCCTAAAGGTTATGATTGTTCTTTACAAAGACATGGAAACCAAGTGCTCAGAAGCATTGGGGTTTGAGACTTCTTTAAGACTTGCGCCTGGGATGAGAGGCACCAGAGAAGCCCCAAGTGGGTCAGGAAGGAGTAAGAGTAAGGAGGTAAAAACATTTAAAGAATATTGTCTAAAGCAAGACACCAACTCCCCAGTGATGCCAGGAAAAGGCTGAAATCAGAACTTAATAGCCTTGATGTCTTTTAAGCAGGTATTCTTTATTGCAGCATTGAGCACGCCTGGGATGGCGCCACCTAGTGTGTGCCCCGAGAAAGGCCAGACATAGAGTTTTTATACAGTTTAGACATACATATTCATGCAATTTCCGAAAACTCATTAACATGTTGCCGCCCACTCCCGCATGCATAATACAGTCTTTCGGTGATCATCAGGGGTCTCTGGTGGTCATCTTACTTCATCATCATAGTCTTCATCGGGGTGTCCTTTTGATGGGCTCCATTCACTTAACTCCTTATCTTTGTTAAGAGACCCCAAGGCTGGCCTAGGCTGGTTCTGCATATCTGAATGGCCTTTGGGAGTCCTGGGGCATTCCATCTTTGAAGATAAGAGCATCCTGTCCTTGAGGAAAAGTTCCGGGAAAAGCTCTGCTTGTGGAATACCTGTCTCACACCTCCACTCTCCCACTGATTCTGTTTGCTCAGGCTTATTGAGTCTTTTACATACCAGCTAAAACTACAGTTCTGGCTATAACTATGGCTCCAGCTAAAAACAACTGCTTCAAGAGGGATCCCCCTGGATCCATTACATTCGAGTGAAGAAAGCTCCAGATAAGCACTGGACCCCTGATGACCACTGAAAGACTGTATTATGCATGTGGGAGTGGGCGGCAACATGTTAATGAGTTTTCGGAAATTGCATGAATATGTATGTCTAAACTGTATAAAAGCTGTACGTCTGGCCTTTCTTGGGGCACACACTAGGTGGCGCCATCCCAAGTGTGCCCAGCGCTGCAATAAAGAATACCTGCTTAGTAGACATCAAGGCTATTAAGTTCTGATTTCAGCCTTTTCACGGCATCAGTTTTGGCACCCCAGGTGGGACCTGCTCTGCTCGGCTGCAGGACCCGCTGAGAACAGGACTCCCTAGGGTGCCCCCCGGATTTCCTGGAGGGACTCCTCGCCTCAATCGTATCTCTGCAGAAGCAGACAAGGACCATCTAAAGGAATAAGGTATTCTTTAAACGTTTGTTTTGGTTTGGTTTGGTTTGGTTTGGTTTGTTTTTTTCCCAGGTTTCTGGTACATTGGGTACAGGCTCCGGTTGAGCTACGTACTTCTTTAATAGCGTACTCTGTAACAGTGCACTCTGTTCTGTGATTGGTCATCTGTATGTCCCTGTAAGGAGACATCCTACGCAAGGCACTGTATACCAGGCTACTGTTGTTTGAGGGCATACATCTCTTTGGGTACAAAGCTTGTATAAGTGTTTGTACTTCTGTTGGTGCACGCTCACTATGACTGGTTGTCCTGGGTTTAGCTAAAAACCCAGTCCTGTTTAGTGATTTTTACTTTCCAGTTTAGTGTTTTCTAAAAGGCTGCACATTCTGAAGTCAGCAGCATGTTTTTGCAGACAGTGTGTGCTACTGGCAGTGATAACACCTGATGTTTACAGTCACTGCCTGGGACTGGGATGCAGAAAGGCTCTTGCTTATACTTATTCCTATAGTGACCAAGGCCACTGCTGACCCTTGTGTGCCATGCTGGGGGTGCTGGGTAGTAAGAGGGGGGCACAAAGAAGTAAAAGGTGGCACCTCCGTGGGGTAATACACAGGACAGGTGACCAATGAGAGTATTCCATCCCATATATGTCATATCTAGTATAAATTGAGTGATCACAAGAGTTTCGTCCCTTTTTTGCCCTTTTTGTTCGACCTTTTCGCCCTTTTTGTTCGCCCTTCTTTTCTGCAATGGCCAGTGTCCAGAGAGGACTCCATCTCACCTCCATCCCTGGGAAAGTGATGGAACGACTTATCCTTGGTGCCATCTCAAGGCATATCAAGGATAAGAGGGTCATTAGAGACAGTCAACATGGCTTCACCAAGGGGAAGTCGTGCTTGACTAACCTCATAGCCTTTTACGAGGATATAACAAGGTGGATAGATGATGGCAGAGCAGTGGATGTGGTCTACCTTGACTTCAGTAAAGCATTTGACACAGTCTCCCACAGCATCCTTGCTGCTAAACTGAGGAAGTGTGGTCTAGACTCTCGGGTAGTGAGGTGGACTGTGAACTGGCTAAGGGGAAGAAGCCAAAGAGTCGTGGTCAATGGGGCGGAGTCTGGTTGGAGGCCTGTATCCAGTGGAGTCCCTCAAGGGTCGATACTGGGACCAGTATTATTCAATATATTCATCGATGACTTGGATGAGGGACTAGAGAGTACTATCAGCAAGTTTGCTGATGACACCAAGCTGGGAGGAGTGGCTGACATGCCAGAAGGCTGTGCTGCCATCCAGCGAGATCTGGACAGGCTGGAGAGTTGGGCGGGGAAAAATTTAATGAAATATAACAAGGGTAAGTGTAGAGTCTTGCATCTGGGTAGGAACAACCCCAGGTTCCAGTATAAGTTGGGGAATGACTTATTAGAGAGCAGTGTAGGGGAAAGGGACCTGGGAGTCTTGGTGGACAGCAGGATGGCCATGAGCCAGCAGTGTGCCCTTGTGGCCAGGAAGGCCAATGGCATCCGGGGGTGTATTAGAAGGGGAGTGGTTAGTAGGTCGAGAGAGGTTCTCCTTCCCCTCTACTCTGCCCTGGTGAGACCCCATCTGGAATATTGTGTCCAGTTCTGGGCCCCTCAGTTCAAGAAGGACAGGGAGCTGCTTGAGAGAGTCCAGCACAGGGCAACTAGGATGATTCAGGGAGTGGAGTATCTCCCTTATGAGGAAAGGCTGAGGGAGCTGGGGCTCTTTAGTTTGGAGAAGAGGAGACTGAGGGGTGACCTCATTAATGTTTACAAATATATCAAGGGTGAGTGTCACGAGGATGGAGCCAGGCTCTTCTCGGTGACAACCACTGATAGGACAAGGGGTAATGGGCTGAAACTGGAACATAAGAGGTTCCGCTTAAACTCGAGAAGAAACTTCTTCTCGGTGAGGGTGACGGAACACTGGAACAGGCTGCCCAGGGAGGTTGTGGAGTCTCCTTCTCTGGAGACATTCAAGACCTGCCTGGACACGTTCCTATGTAGCATAATCTAGGCATTCCTGCTCTGGCAGGGGGATTGGACTTGATGATCTTTCGAGGTCCCTTCGAATCCCTAACATTCTGTGAATCTGTGATTATACGATCACTGATCAAAGCTAAAACTGTAAATGGAGTGGATGATGTTCACACATCTGTGGGAACTGACCCAGTCTGCAGCTGAATTGGCAAAGCAGCAGAAAAATGCCATGCATCCAGAGGAATACCTGAGGCAAGTCTCCCTTATAGGGGGAGACCAAATCCTATTGAGTAAGGAGGAAGCCGGAAGCTATTTGGGTTCTGGTGTGTTTTCAGCTGCTGTGTTGAGTGACTTATTAAATGCAGAGGCTGCCTGTTGTGGGTGCAGCATAGATGCTCAAGAAAGTGGAAACACCTCTGTTGTTGAATCCTTACAGTTCTTGCATTTGTGTGCATCTGTGCAAAAAGCAGCCTGCACACAAGCAATGGATGAGAGGGGACCGCACAGGGTGCAGATTCACAGACCAAACCCTGACCGGCCTCCTCCCAGGGAATCTGAGTCCTCTCCAGGACGACCTGATCGAATCTATGATCCGGGAGGGAACCACCTATGGCAAAAAGCATTAGTATTGGGGGCACCCTGGGCAACGCTGCATAGACTGCCCACCAACTATGCTCAGAAACTGGTAGAATTGCTAAAAGGGAAAATTAAGAGCCTGGGAAAAATGCGAGCAATTTGTCTCTGCAGAAGGGTACAGTTAACAGCTCTGCGCCCTTGCCAGAGGAACTGAAGGGATTAGAAAACCGAGAAGTTGTGAGGTGGAGTTCAGGCATGGTGACTTCCTGCCAATGGCCCAGTAGCAGGGAACCTTACATTCACATCCCTGTGGATCTGAAACGAATAAGTTTGGAGTTAAGCTCTTATGAGAGGAATATATTGGTGTTTGATGTGTCAGCAGGCAGGAGCTGGTATTTGGTCTAGTGGAAAGGGCTTGCACGAGGACCCTGCAGCTTGCTGCTATCGCGATCTGCAGAGACCAGCTGTTCATCCCCCCCCTAGCCCGACTGAACCGGGCGTTACTGAAGTGATTGAAGACCTGGAGAACAGAGAGATAACAAGCTGCACCCATTACCCCCCCCATAATTCTCCAGTCTGTCCATCTTGTAAACCTGATGATCAGTAGTACTTGACAATTGAAAATTGATTAGCTATGCTGTGATTTTAGCTTTGATTTGTGTGTCTGTTGGTAAATCAGATATTTTTGAAAGTATAACTAGTATCCCACAGTACCATATGCAAGTTCCACACTTACATGTTTGCTTAGTATCAAACCTCTCGGAGTTGTAGTCTTGCCAAAATGTGATAAATTGTTCTAATCGGGAAAAATATGATTGACTTAGATATTATTGGCTGGTTCACATCACTCTAAAAATGGTCTGTCTGTGCAGAAGTCACAGTATAACATATTAAAATAAAGTTTGTACCTCGTAATGATTGCCAGGTTGCTTCTGGTGACGCTCCAGCTGGTTTGATACAGACAAGACCAGAGAACTTTCCAGCTCTTTAATAGCTGGAGCCCTGGAACTTAGTTCACCTCTCTCCAGATATCGCTGGGACTCACGGGGTGGTATGGCAACCACAAGGTGCAAAAAGTCTATAGCGAAAGGACCCAATCCGAAATCGCGCATGCGTGCTGGGCTGGGGGCGTGTAGGTCTAGTTTTTCTTGTTGCGTATGAAGACCCCAACTCAGCAAAGCAGCACTGCTGCTCTCGGGGCACACACTAGGTGGCACCATCCCAGGTGTGCCCAGCGCTGCAATAAAGATTACCTGCTTAATAGACATCAAGGCTATTAAGTTCTGATTTCAGCCTTTTCAGGGCATCACTCTCTTACCTTGATTGCAGTGAAGATGGTCAATAGCACCTGGTACAGTCCGTTCCACTTCTTTTCCAGCAGGTTACCTGAAAGATTCTTAACATAAACCCAATCTCCAGGGCTAAATGGGTGGATTTTGTGATCTAGTCCCTTAGCCCTGGTTCCCAGAACACTCTTCTTTATCACCTCTAGTTGTTTTCCTAAAGATATTACATAGTTCTGCAAATAACAATTTCCCAGCTGACCCAAATCTTCCCTCTTGAACTTGAACTGATATGGTCTCCCATATAATATCTCAAAAGGGCTTAAGTTTGCCTTGGCTCTGGGCTTCACTCATATTCTTAATAATGCTATGAGCAACGCCTGATACCAATACAAATTTGTGGTCTCTGGGGAGTATGTAGTTGCCAGTCAATCCCCAGTATTGTATTAACTTGTACTATTTGTTCATGAAAGTGAGTGCACCTATCTGATGAAATAACTGTAGACACTCCGAATCGAGGTATTATCTCATTTAGCAGTACCTTAGTCACTTCCCTCGCCTTGTTAGTTCTGCAAGGAAATGCCTCTGGCCATCCAGAAAAGGTATCCATCAATACCAACAAGTATCTGTAACCCAGTCTGCCAATGGTCTCCCGGTACGTTTCCTTTCCCTATGGTTCCCCTTTGTACTCGATTACCAGTGTTAGGATTATTTCTCTAAGTAATACCTTTGATACCTCTCTTACTTTATTGGTGCGACAAGAAAAAGCCTCTGGTCAGCCTGAAAAAGCATCTGTCATTACCAAAAAGTACCAATACCCCTTTGTCGCAGTAGTTCAGAAAAGTCTATTTGCCAATAGTAGCAATTTTGTCTTGTGACTGCTCCAGGGCTCTTAGAAAAGCCATAAGTTCTGTTTTCTGGTCCGACGTGTTAGGTGGTAGAGCTTTAGCCCTGATTAGTCCTTTGACAGTTACCACTGCATGTCCTGCTTCTCGTATGCCATCTCGCATAAAGCTGCTGCCATCCACAAACCAGTCCCAGTCCGCATCTTTCACAGTCACATCTTTCAGGTCGGCTCCACTGGAGTACACCTGCTCCATCGCCTGCAAGCAATCATGAGTTAGCTCAGAGTCAGCAGTTAGGGAAGTCGCTGCATTCGGGATCGATCGCGGTCACTCTCAGTTCTACGTCGTCCTGCTCCAAAAGAACAGCTTGGGATTTCAGCATCTGCCCCAGTGACAGTTGTTGTCCTCCTTTTTGCTCTAGGACAGCTGTAGCTGCATGGGGTACAAAGACAGTCAGTCTCTGTCCAAGTGTTAACTTCTGCGCCTCCTGGATCAGTAGCACTGTTGCTGCCACTGCTCAGGGACATGCTGTCCCTCCTTTGCTGACATTATCTGGTTGTTTTGAAAAGTATCCTCTAATTTAACCGGCTACTGCTTTCGCCTTACCGGTCTGGCACCTGGCTTCAGTTGGGTGGTTCCCAGTTCAGCTGCTCGAGATCTTCCTGGTGTTTCTGAGGCCCAAACCAGAAGCATTACGGTGTTTTCGACTTCTTCTGGTATCTTCTGCTTCTCTCTGTAACATAAGAACTTGGGCATCCAGACCTTTATTTTCAGGAATATGAACTTGATTTTTCCTTTTTCAAAAGTAATTTGTGCATTCTGTTTGCTCAATAACGACACAGGGCAGTCTGATACATACAGAAATTGATGGGGTAACACCCTTTGCTAGTTCTAAATTTCAAAGGCTAATAAAAAAAAAACAACCCAGAAAAAACCAGCTGGCTTTATCTTTGCCCTGTAGCACCAATAATTGACTCACTCTGCTTACTAAAATTACCTTTACATGTGTTTAATACTAAAGATGTAGCTCCTGTATCTGTTAGAAAATTTTGCTCAGTCCCCAGCCAACCTTACTATAACCAGGGGCTCTTCTGGGGAGGGTTTCAATTCCTTCCAATCCCTGCTGATTCAGTTGTGGGCATTCTCTTTTCCGGTGCCCCTTCTCTTTGCAAAAGGCGCACTGATCTTTTTCGAACGGCGTTAGGCCCTTGGCATTCTGCCAGGATCTTGCCTGCCTCTCGGAGCCTGAGAACATCCTCCTTCGGCCCTGTTATTTTCCTGGGATACAGCCACTGCCAGCGGCTTGTTATCTCTGAGGTGTTTTCTTTGTTTTCTTTTTTTTTTGGTTGTTTTTTTTTCCTCTGCTTTTCCGCCTCCGCTTTCTGTTGTTATACACTTTCCAAGCATGCTTTGTTATTTCACTTAACAAGTTGGCATTTTTCCCTCTAACTTGTGTAATCTCTTTTTCATGTTTGAATTAGACTGTTTCACAAAAATGCAGACTAACGAGACAGTGTCCGCTTCATTTTTCAGATTCAAATCAGTATATTTTCTTGCTGTTACAATTTGGATCAATTATTTATTTTTGGAATTGCATTCAGAACACTATGCAAAATCAGTCTTTGATATTCGGTTAATAATTGTATGTGAACACGACTGTTAAGATTCCAATTAGGATTGTTAGCCACAAAATGATCCTCTAATCTCCCTGCCTGTGTGTGCGCCCCGCACATATGCTCTCTCCACCTGCTCTTTAGCTTTAGCCAAAACAGTTCTTCTCTCCTCATAAGACATTAGATTACTTAAGATCACCTGCAAATCTCTCCAGTCGGGATCATAATGTTAAATTAAGGTTTCCATGACTTTTGCTACCCATTCCGGATCTTCCCTGTACACTCCCATCATGTGTTTCCAGGCTTTCAAATCTGACACTGAGAACGGCACCTTTACCCAAACAGGTCACCTGTCCGGTCCTCCCTGGATTTATAGTAATTTCTGAGTGTAAAGAAAAAAGATTCGCATATGTCACTTTACCTCATTTTCCTTCCCAACGGCAAAACAACATTAACTGCAAGATTGTATTATAACTCAAAGATCCGTTAAAGGGCCATTTTTCACCACCCTCTAGTTTATACAAGGACCACCACTGATTACAATACTTGATTAACGCCTTTTTGTTCACATTCCCACCTGGCATAACCCTGGATCTTTCCAGTGTGCTAGGATACACCCTCGGGGGCTTTTTCTAACTATTCCTCCACTCTGCTGCCCGCCCATTCCTGATTAACACGGGGATTCCTTTCACAAATATATTCTTCCGGCTGGTACAAACGATGATAACAGACAAGCTCTCTGCTGGATTCTGCCAGTACAATTTTATGTGCTCCCCCTCCGCCTTAAATGTATGGTCCAAAATCCAGGTTTACAGGTCTGGCAGGGGGGACGAGGGGAGGGATTACTGGCAGAAGTACACTCCTTCCCATCCAAGATCTTATTCATTCCTAAACTGCCCTCCTCCTGTTACACAACGTATGTGCATCAAACACCCTGCTCCCTCAATCCTTTCCCAGTCTGACCACTCTTTATGCTTCTTGCAACAAAAATCCCATCCGAATTGGATCCACAACTTCTCACCACATCTTATACATTCAAGACCAAATATGGGTTGACATGAATTGTCATGGTGAAACACACAACGCCACCAATAATTCTCCAGGGCTTGATACACACGCTTTGTCTGTCTCTGGCTGCACCCTTCTTGGGATAACGGAACCACGGATCAGGACTCCAAACTCGCTTCGCAGCTGTGCTGCGTCTCAGTCTCTCAGTCCACTCATACAAACGCCAGGTTCAAATCACTTTTACATAAACAGTTCTGTCGCGGCTTAGGGCTGGGCCGGCCACTAACGCAGACATCCCAAACTAGAGTTTGGACAAAATTCTGATACCCAATGAGGAACTCACATTTAAAAGGACATGACATACCATTTCACTGACTGATAACATGGTGTGAGCTGTCTGGTTTTCTCTTCTAACCCTTCAGAACTTTCAAAGAAAAGATCTGATACGCTCTCAATTGCGCCAGATGGAATTTAAACTATGCAGGTGAAGAGGGGTCCCTTCGGAGAGCCGGCCAAGTTAACGATCATCACACCAATATGGCTACAGATCGTCCTCCCTTTATTGCTCCGGACAGCTCAATATATACAGTTCAGCAGTGTCCCCGCGCCTGCCCCTTCACAGAGTTGGTCAGTCACAGGTTTACACGCGCCAGCGTTTTATTGGGTAGTGCCATTCCACTATGCAAGCGGCTCTCACCCCCTCTTCTCCCCCCGGGGCCAGCACCTCCCGCCAAGCATCTCGCAAAGCTCTCACAAAACAGATAAAACCTCCTCCTCCCTGTGTTCCAAGGCAGCTTCAAGGACAGAGCCTCTGTTTAGGTCTACGCTGGGTTGTCCACACTTTTAAAGTAATACCGCGCCTCTGCTCCACAAGAAATTCCTCTACATATCCCCCTTTTTCTTTTTGGACAACCCAGGCTTCATCCGCTAGCTTGCTTATCATTTTCTTGATTATACTTATCAAACAACTAAACATAACTAAGCCTATAACAATTAAAACTGCAATAACCAAAAATGTCTTAACTAAACTCTTAATTCATCCTGTCAAAGTTCTCACACCCATCACCCTAAATCGTACTTTGATCCTTAATCACACACTTCTAACAAAGCAAAAGGCAGCTGGTTTCCCTGCCTTGCTTTTAGCTAAAGAAAGATCACTCTGCTGGTTAGTACATAAACCTTAACACCTACTATGTGGCTTTGGTTACACAACCAATATAAGCTTCATTGTTAGTCACACAAAGAGGATACATATTAATACAACAGGTAACATTGAGAACAGTCACATTTTCCCATAATTGCTCTGCCATCAGCCGTAAGCATCTTCTGCCAGTCCAATCCATATCGTCGTTGCTAATCAGTACCTCAGGGTCCCATCACGTCACTGGGCGAAACAAGGGGTTCAACAGGCAGTCCCAGTGCACAGTCGTGTTGCTGCTGCGCTGTTGAAGTGACAGGATGCTGCACAGCCACATCATGCAGGATCATGCGGTTCCCAGGTCCCTTGCCCATTATTAATAATAACAGGACACGCAATCGAACTGGCTGCTTCCCAATCTCCCTCTGTTATAGCGTCTCTGATGACACCGCCCCATCGCTGTTGCAAAGGATCCTTTTTGGTTCAAGCTTGAAAATCAGGCTTGAGTGAGGGAGCTGATGGTAATGGGGGGGCTGAACTGGTTTAAGGGTTTCTTCTGTTTCTTGCTGTCTAGTTGATAATTCAGCGAGTTTGTTCAGCATCTCTTTCAGGGGTTCATCCTGATCTTCCTTCTTCCCCCCCCCCCTTTTTTTTTTTTTTTTTTTTTTTTTTTTTTTTTATTGGCTCAAGTATTACTTCAATCACGCTGTTATCACACAGGGAGAGCAGAATTTCCCAGGTCTGTTTTGATCATACTCTCCCGTTCACTCCCATGCACATCTGGTGTACAAGAAGCGTCTTATCTTCATTCTCACGGACAAGCTCTCAACATGAGCTGTACCTGGCTGGTCAGGGTCTCTTTTCATAATTAACAAGCAAGAGTTATGCACTTGTTCAGAAAAGAGCTCAGCTCAAGGACGAAAATCTTAATTCTGCAACGCAGTGCAGTTTCTCCTTTTTCTTTTTTTTTTTTTTTTTTTTTTTTCTTCCACCCAGTCGGGACGAGCAGGGAGTTTCTTCCTTTGCCTTTTTCCTTTCCTGCCCTCCCCCCAACGCTTCGATCGCTGCCACAGCAACTTTCTTTTCTGCTTGCATGATTTCTAGAGTGCGTATTACGGTTTTCCAAACTGTTCCTAGTTCTTTCGCTTCCTTTCCTTCTTTTCCTCCCTCTAGAGTACAGTCCCACAATAGATTTCCTACTTCACGCCATTCCGTGGAACTAAAGATTAATGGCGGGTCGTTCATTTTCTCCCGTTTCCGAGCCCATGGGGCTAATACGTCTCGCTCCTTTACTTTTCCTCCTCTCTTAGAGAGTATACTAAGGAGGCGAGTTGCCGCGTCCGTTTCCATCGCGGTCTTACCTTGGCAGGGGCTTGATCAGCTGCTCAAGCTCTGGTCTCCGGTGCCCTTTTGGTCACACTCGGAACTCTCCTGCCTCCAGCTCTCCGGCTCCCAAATCGGCTCACGTCCGATGCTTCGGAGTCTTCCCGCATTTAAGCAATCCGCATTTAAGCGTCCATAGAGGGTCCCTTGTTCAGGCGCCAGATCAAGAAGGGTCCCTTCGGAGAGCCGGCCAAGTTAACGATCATCACACCAATATGGCTACAGATCGTCCTCCCTTTATTGCTCCGGACAGCTCAATATATACAGTTCAGCAGTGTCCCCGCGCCTGCCCCTTCACAGAGTTGGTCAGTCACAGGTTTACACGCGCCAGCGTTTTATTGGGTAGTGCCATTCCACTATGCAAGCGGCTCTCACCCCCTCTTCTCCCCCCGGGGCCAGCACCTCCCGCCAAGCATCTCGCAAAGCTCTCACAAAACAGATAAAACCTCCTCCTCCCTGTGTTCCAAGGCAGCTTCAAGGACAGAGCCTCTGTTTAGGCCTACGCTGGGTTGTCCACACTTTTAAAGTAATACCGCGCCTCTGCTCCACAAGAAATTCCTCTACATGCAGGCAATATATCAGAGCCCAGTCGTATCTAAATAGCCGGCAAAATATTCTGAGCCTGATTGGTGTTTGTTTTTGTTGCCCCACGTTGGGCGCCAATAAATCTGTCGCAGGTTAAGGCTGGGCCAGCCACTAACGCAGACAGACGCTCTCTAACCCCCGCTTCCCTCCCCTAAACGGGAAGGGAAAAGGGAACGAGGCAGAGAGACTTACGGGTTAGAGAAGAAAAACCAGAAAAGCTTTAATGAAATAATGGAAATAATGGTGAAATGATAAAAGCAAGGAACTATATACAACTATAGATAGTAGCCCGATATCAAACCCCACTCCCTCCCCAGATAGCAATCCCCACTGCTACTCCAGAGCAGGAGGCACTGGGAAACCCCAGGCTCAGCAGCAGCGGGAGCTGGATACAGGGAGCTGGATTCGGGAACTCAGGATCCGGATCAAAAGCAGGAGGTCAGATGGAGTCCTCTCTGGACACCGGCCATTGCAGAAAAGGGCCGAAACTCTCGTGATCACTCAATTTATACTAAATATGACGTATATGGGATGGAATACTCTCGTTGGTCACCTGTCCTGTCTGTTACCCCACGGAGGTGCAACCTTTTACTTCCTTGTGCCCCCTCTTACTATCCGGCACCCCCAGCATGGCACACAAGAGCCAGCAGTGGCCTTGGTCACTATAGGAATAAGTATCAGCAAGAGCCTTTCTGCATCCCAGTCCCAGGCAGTGACTGTAACATCAGGTGTTATCACTGTCAGTAGCAGACACTGTCTGCAAAACCATGCTGCTGACTTCAGAGAGTGCAGTCTCTGAGAAGACACGAAACTGGAAAGTATAATATAAGCTATGCATCTGACTCTCTAAAGGGAGCTGGATTCAGGAACTCAGGATCCGGATCAAAATCAGGAGGTCAGATGGAGTCCTCTCTGGACACCGGCCATTGCAGAAAAGGGGCGAAAGAGGCGGAAAAAGGGGACGAAAGTCTCGTGATCCCTCAATTTATACTAGATATGACGTATATGGGATGAAATACTTTCACTGTCTGCAAAAACATGCTGCTGACTTCAGAACATGCAGCCTCTTAGAAGAGACTGAGCTGAGAGGTAAAAATCATTGAACAGGACTAGGTTTTTAGCTAAACCCAGGACAAGTTCCTTATAGACGTATCCAGGTTCAATATCAATAAATCAATACCACCACAGAGTACACTATTGCAGAAGTACGTAACTGTACCCAACATACCAGAGTACACCACTTGTGGATACCCTACATTTTAGTTAGCTGTGCTGGCAGCACTGCGTTGCAGAGTTAAGACTTTCGTCCTTGAGCTCTTTCCTAAACAAGTGCATAACTCTTGCTTCCTAATTATGAAAAGAGACCCTGACCAGCCAAGTACAGCTCGTGTTGAGAGCTTGCCCGTGAGAATGAACAGATAAGGTGCTTCTTGTACACCAGATGCGCATGGGAGTGAACGGGAGAGTATGATCAAAACAGACCTGGGAAAATCTGTTTTCCCTGTGTGATAACAGAGTGATTGAAGGAGTACATGAGCTAATAACAACCCTGGCTGTATAGTCTGATCTCTTGTTTGTAACCCAAAAATAGTGCTTCGTGCTAGTAGGTATAAATATGTGTGCCTGCTTGCAATAAAGTTAATTCCGTTTTCCACCATCTCGGAGTTCGTGCGTGCTTCTCAACAACCACTCACAGTGAGCATGCACCAACAGAAGTAGAAACACTTATACAAGCTTTGTACCCATACAGATGTATACTCTCAAGCACTAGTAGCCTGATATACGGCACCTTGTGTAGGACGTCTCCTACGACTTACAGGGAGCTGCAGATGACCGGTCACAGAACAGAACAGAGTGCACTGTTACAGAGTACGCTATTGCAGAAGTACGTAGCTCAACCTGAGCCCGTACCCAACGTACCAGAAACCCAGAAGAATTTTAAAGAACACCTTATTCCTTTAGATGGTCCTTGTCTGCTCCCGCAGAGATACGATTGAGGCGAGGAGTCCCTCCAGGAAATCCCGGGGATACCCTAGGGACTCCTGTTCTCAGCAGGTCCTGCAGCCGAGCAGAGCAGGTCCCACCTGGGTCGCCAAAACTGATGCCATGAAAAGGCCGAAATCAGAACTTAATAGCCTTGATGTCTTTTAAGCAGGTATTCTTTATTGCAGCGCTGGGCACACTTGGGATGGCTCCACCTAGTATGTGCCCCAAGAAAGGCCAGACGTACAGCTTTTATACAGTTTAGACATACATATTCATGCAATATATATACATACATACATATTCATGCAATATATACATACATACATATTCATGCAATTTCTGAGAACTCATTAACATGTTGCCGCCCACTCCCGCATGCATAATACAGTCTTTCGGTGATCATCAGGGGTCTCTGGTGGTCATCTTACTTCATCATGATAGTCTTCATTGGGGTGTCCTTTTGAAGGACTCCGTTCAACTCCTTATCTTTGTTAAGAGACCCCAAGGCTGGCCTAGGCTGGTTCTGCATATCTTAATGGCCTTTGGGAGTCCTGGGGCATTGCATCTTTGAAGATAAGAGCATCCTGTCCTTGGGGATAAGTTCCCCTTGTAGAATACCTGTGTGCCACACCTCTGTTCTCCCACTGATTCTGCTTGCTCAAGCATATTGAGTCTCCTACACACCAGCTAAAACTACAGTTCTGGCTATAACTATGGCTCCAGCTAAAACCACAGTTTCACTAAACTCAAACCATGGCTTCACGAAACTCAAAAGCGGTCAGAGCGGCTGACTCCTTCGGACTGCGTGGACAGCGGCAGCAGCAGCTGCTGCAGTAAGAGCGGGTTTTTTTTCTCTGATTTCTGGGCGGATTGAGGCAAGGGGGGGCTTTGCCGGGGACGGTGAAGCTGAGGAGAGAGAGCGGGACCCGGAACTGAGAGGGAATCTCACGAGGCGGGAGCGAGTGACGTAGGCGAGGAGGAAGCCGGCAGTGCGCGAAACTCAAAAGCGGCCTCAGCGTCTGACTCTTGGAGAGCGGCGCGAGCGTGGGGGAGGGGAGGACCTGCCGGACTCTCGTGAACCGCGGGCACAGGGGGGTGTTACTGGTGGCTCTGGGAGGGCGAGGATCACAGACCCTGGGCAGAAGAGGTGAAAGGAGTGGTTACTGGTCAATTCTTTTCTACTTTTTTTTTTTTTTGGCCATTTTCCTTTCCTTTTTTTTTCTTCTTTTTTTCCCGTCATGGTTGCCACCAGACAGAAATCCCCCACGAGAAGGAGTGTGGGGACTCAAACAGTGCTTCAGCACAAGGATGCAGCTGTGCAGGCTGCCGGCTGCAGGGAGTGCCTGAGCCCGTGCCTCCCAGAGGCTGCAACTGACAGAGCCTGTGTGAGATGCAGTCAGTTGGATGATCTTCTCCACCTTGTGGCAGAGCTAAAAGAAGAAGTGGAGAGGCTGAGGAGCATCAGGGAGTGTGAAAGAGAGATAGATTGGTGGAGCCACTCCCTGATGCACACACAGCATTCTCCACATGCAACAGGGGATCCCCTCCCCTCTGGCCATCAGGTCAAAGGAGGGGACCAAAGAGATGGGGGGGAATGGAAACGAGTCCTGGCTCGGAGAGGAAGGCGGGTCCCTGCTCGGCCTCCCTCACCTGCCCAGTTGCCTCTGCAGAACAGGTACGGGGCTCTGGAACAGGAGAGACAAAGAAGCGAAGAAGCGGATGGATGTGGAGCCATGGGGCTGACCTCGCTGAGCAAGTCAGCCCCATGCATCAGGACCAGTCCAACTAAAAAGAAAAGGAGGGTAGTTGTCATTGGTGACTCCATCCTAAGGGGAACAGAGGGTCCCATTTGCCGCCCAGACCCAGCCCACAGGGAAGTCTGTTGCCTCCCTGGAGCTCAGATTAGGGACGTTACTAAAAAACTTCCCAATCTGGTGAGTCCCACTGATTACTACCCGTTGTTGGTTGTCCAGGCTGGCAGTGATGAAATCAATCATAGAAGTACTAAGAGAATTAAAAAGGACTTTAAGTCGTTAGGCCAGGTGATCAAAGGATCGGGGGCACAGGTAGTTTTCTCATCTATCCCTTCAGTAGGTGCCAGGAATAGTGAAAGGAACAGAAAAGTACATGCAGTTAATGCATGGCTCAAAGACTGGTGCCACCAGCAACGTTTTGGGTATTATGATCGTGGGGAAGTTTATGCATTACTGGGCATGAGAGATATAGATGGTGTAGAGCTGTCTAAGAGAGGGAGGAGAATCCTTGCTGGAGAGCTGGCGGGATTAATAGATAGGGCTTTAAACTAGGTTGGAAGGGGGAAGGGGATAAAACCCAAGTCACTACACATGAGCCAAGGGGAAGTATCCCAGGGTTAGGCGTAAAAGGCACAAGCAACGGTAACAGATGCTCCATTAAATCTCTTAAGTGTCTGTATACCAATGCAAGAAGCATGGGGAATAAGCAGGGAAAATTAGAAGTCTATGTGCAGCTGAAGACCTATGATCTCATTGCAATTACAGAGACATGGTGGGACAGCTCACATAACTGGAATGTGGGCCTTGATGGTTATGTTCTTTTTAGGAAAGACAGGCCGATGAGGCGAGGTGGGGGAGTTGCTCTTTACGTGAGTGAGCAACTGGAGTGTATTGAGATCCATCCAGGGGAAGATGAGGAGCTAGTAGAGAGTTTGCGGGTAAGAATTAAGGGGCAGGCTAGCACAGGTGATACTGTGGTGGGTGTCTACTACAGACCTCCTGATCAGGAGGAGGAAGTTGAAGAGACCTTTTACAGGCAGATGACAGCAGCCTCTCCATCCCAGGCCCTGGTTCTCATGGGGGATTTCAACCACCCAGATGTTTGCTGGAAGTCCCACACAGCCAGCCATCCTCAGTCCAGGAGGTTCCTCCAGTGCATCGATGATAACTTCTTGATGCAAATGGTGGATGAGCCGACCAGGAGAGGAGTGCTGCTGGACCTTGTGCTCACCAACAAGGAAGGTCTGGTTGAAGCAGTGAAGGTTGAGGGCAATCTTGACTGCAGAGACCATGAGATAGTGGAGTTCAGGATCTTGTGCGGTAAAAACAGAATACCAAGCAGGATCGCAACTCTGGACTTGAGCAGGGCCAACTTTGGCCTCTTCAAGCAATTGCTGGGGGAAACCCCTTGGGACAGGGAGCTGAAAGGTAAAGGGGCCCAAGAGAGTTGGCTGGCATTCAAAGACCACTTCTTCGAGGCTCAGGATCAGTGCATCCCATCAGGTAGGAAATCAAGAAAGAGATCCAGGAGACCTGCATGGTTAACCAGGGATCTGCTGGGCAGACTCAGGTGGAAGGGGAGGGTGTATAAATTGTGGAAGGAAGGGCTGGCCACTCACGTGGAGTACAGGACAGCTGTCAGGGAGTGTAGGGAGGCAATCAGAAAAGCTAAGGCCTCCTTGGAATTAAAACTTGTGAGGGAGGTCAAGGACAACAGAAAGGGCTTCTTCAAATACATTGCTGACAAAACTAACGCTCGAGGCAATGTAGGTCCTCTGGTGAATGAGGTGGGTGCCCTGGAGACAGAGGACAGAAAGAAGGCAGAGTTGCTAAATGCCTTCTTTGCCTCTGTCTACACTGCTGGAGACCGTCCTCAGGAGCCTCAGTCCCCTGAGGCCCCAGAGGAAGTCATGACAAAGGAGGAGTCTGCCCTGATTGATGAGGAGTGGGTTAAGGATCAATTTGAACACTTAAACATTCATAAATCCATGGGCCCTGATTGGATGCACCCACGGGTGCTGAGGGAGCTGTCAGGAGTCATTGCTAGGCCACTCTCCATCATCTTTGGTAAGTCGTGGGGAACAGGTGAGGTGCCTGAAGATTGGAGGAAAGCGAATGTCACTCCAGTCTATAAGAAGGGCAGGAAGGATGACCCGGGTAACTACAGACCGGTCAGCCTCACCTCCATCCCTGGAAAGGTGAAGGAACATCTTATCCTTGGCGCCATCTCTAGGCATATCAAAGATAAGAAGGTTATTAGGAGAAGTCAGCATGGCTTTGCCAAGGGGAAGTCATGTTTGACCAACCTGATAGCCTTTTACGAAGACATAACCGGGTGGATGGATGGTAGCCGTGCAGTGGATGTGGTCTATCTGGATATCAGCAAGGCCTTTGACACTGTCTCCCACAGCATCCTCATAGGTAAACTGAGGAAGTGTGGTCTGGATGACCAAGTAGTGAGGTGGGTCGCTAATTGGTTGAAGGGAAGAAGCCAGAGAGTTGTGGTCAATGGGGCAGAGTCTGGCTGGATGCCTGTGTCTAGTGGGGTCCCTCAGGGGTCAGTGCTCGGGCCGGTGCTGTTTAATATATTTATCAATGATCTGGACGAGGGATTAGAGAGTATTGTCAGCAAGTTTGCTGATGATACAAAATTGGGAGGAGTGGTTGACACCCCAGCAGGCTGTGCAGCCATTCAGAGAGACCTGGACAGGCTGGAGGGCTGGGCGGGGAGAAATTTTATGAAGTTCAGCAAGGGCAAGTGTAGAGTTTTGCACTTGGGAAAGAATAACCCCATGTGCCAATATAGGTTGGGGACTGCCCTGCTGGAGAGCAGCACAGGGGAAAGGGACCTGGGGATTCTAGTCGACAGCAGGATGATCATGAGCTAGCACTGTGCCCTCGTGGCCAAGAAGGCCAATGGCATCCTGGGGTGTATTAGAAGGGGAGTAGCAAGTAGGTCAAGAGAGGTCCTCCTGCCCCTCTACTCTGCCCTGGTGAGACCACATCTGGAATATTGTGTCCAGTTCTGGGCCCCTCAGCTCAAGAAGGACAGGGAGCTGCTGGAGAGAGTCCAGCGCAGACCCACAAAGATGGTGAAGGGAGTGGAACATCTCCCTTATGAGGAAAGGCTGAAGGAGCTGGGTCTCTTTAGCTTGGAGAAAAGGAGGCTGAGGGGTGACCTCATTAATGTTTATAAATATGTCAAGGGGGAATGTCAGGAGGATGGAGCCAGGCTCTTTTCAGCGGCATCCACTGACAGGACAAGGGGCAATGGGTGGAAGCTGGAACATAGGAGGTTCCATAAAAATATGAGGAAAAACTTTTTTTACTGTGAGGGTGACAGAGCACTGGAACAGGTTGCCCAGGGAGGTTGTGGAATCTCCTTCTTTGGAGACATTCAAAACCCACCTGGACATGTTCCTGTGCGCTCTACTGTAGGTGGTCCTGCTCTGGCAGGGGGGTTGGACTAGATGATCTTTGAGGTCCCTTCCAACCTCTAACATTCTGTGATTCTGTGATACTTAACCCAATTTCTGATGTTGTCCATGTATTACACTGTTGGTAATACTTTCCTGGTACTCACATACAGCCCTCTCTATGGTTGCACATTGTGGACTTGCCAGGAGGGGTTTTAGGCTACTGAGATTGGCAGGAGACTGATAGGGGAAAAAGCATCTAGTGAGAGGCATCCTCTCAGGCTCGTTAGGACGCAATCAATCAGAGGCCTCAGAATAAGGAGGATGAGCTGTTCAGTACCCATTGTAAAAGAACATAAAACAAAGACAAATTGACAAGGACACTAGTGATAAGGGCAACTAACAAGGAAGATCTGGTGATGAACCCCCTTGTGTAATTTGATAACAAAACTTTTTGCGAAAAAAGTGCTGAGAAGAACTAGTTTTGGGACGAGGGTAAAAAGTTCATCGTGAGGAAGACATACGGCCTTCATCCCTGAAGACCCATGCCCAAGACCACCAGGAGGCACCGTGCAAGCGTCAAGAGGAGGAGCTGCTGACCACCGGAACTGAGTGCCTTTTTCGGGATAGCTCATGAATATGTATAGGCATCTAATGAATATGTAACTTTCACGGCATATAACCAAGGTAACTGCATGGTTCAGGTGTGCACGTTTTTGGAGAAAGGTATTTCCCCCGTGCACCCGGCGCTGATTAAAACATACCTACTTTATAATTTTCTGGGTTATAGAGTCTTTATTCCGCGTGTCAAGGCTTGGGGGAATGTTTATCTATCTCTGTGTGATGGTAAATACCTTCCAGTTTTAGTATTATGTTACTTGTTCCAAAGAGATATTCTAGGAAGAGCTTATTTACCTAAGAATTAGTTTAATATGGTAGATCTGATGACTGTTGAAAATATTTTTTCTGCACTGCTGTGGGACTTTCTATTTGTTCTATAGGATGTTGTTTTAGTAGGAACTACAGGAATAGGACAGAAAGAAGGCACAATTGCTAAATGCCTTCTTTGTCTCTGTCTACACTGTTGGAGACCGTCCTCAGGAGCCTCAGTCCCCTGAGGCCCCAGAGGAAGTAAACATAAAGGAGGAGTTTGCCCTGGTTGATGAGGACTGTGTTAAGGATCAGTTTGAATGCTTAAACATCCGTAAATCCATGGGCCCTGATGGGATGCACCCACGGGTGCTGAGGGAGCTGGCGGGAGTCATTGCTAGGCCACTCTCCATCATCTTTGCCAAGTCTTGGGGAACAGGTGAGGTGCCTGAAGACTGGAGGAAAGCGAATGTCACTCCAGTCTACAAGAAGGGTAGGAAGGATGACCTGGGTAACTACAGACCGGTCAGCCTCACCTCCATCCCTGGAAAGGTGATGGAACATCTTATCCTTGGCGCTGCCTCTAGGCATATCAAGGATAAGAAGGTTATTAGGAGCAGTCAGCATGGCTTTGCCAAGGGGAATTCATGGGATTTTTGTTGCAAGAAGCATAAAGAGTGGTCAGACTGGGAAAGGATTGAGGGAGCAGGGTGTTTGATGCACATACGTTGTGTAACAGGAGGAGGGCAGTTTAGGAATGAATAAGATCTTGGATGGGAAGGAGTGTACTTCTGCCAGTAATCCCTCCCCTCGTCCCCCCTGCCAGACCTGTAAACCTGGATTTTGGACCATACATTTAAGGCGGAGGGGGAGCACATAAAATTGTACTGGCAGAATCCAGCAGAGAGCTTGTCTGTTATCATCGTTTGTACCAGCCGGAAGAATATATTTGTGAAAGGAATCCCCGTGTTAATCAGGAATGGGCGGGCAGCAGAGTGGAGGAATAGTTAGAAAAAGCCCCCGAGGGTGTATCCTAGCACACTGGAAAGATCCAGGGTTATGCCAGGTGGGAATGTGAACAAAAAGGCGTTAATCAAGTATTGTAATCAGTGGTGGTCCTTGTATAAACTAGAGGGTGGTGAAAAATGGCCCTTTAACGGATCTTTGAGTTATAATACAATCTTGCAGTTAATGTTGTTTTGCCGTTGGGAAGGAAAATGAGGTAAAGTGACATATGCGAATCTTTTTTCTTTACACTCAGAAATTACTATAAATCCAGGGAGGACCGGACAGGTGACCTGTTTGGGTAAAGGTGCCGTTCTCAGTGTCAGATTTGAAAGCCTGGAAACACATGATGGGAGTGTACAGGGAAGATCCGGAATGGGTAGCAAAAGTCATGGAAACCTTAATTTAACATTATGATCCCGACTGGAGAGATTTGCAGGTGATCTTAAGTAATCTAATGTCTTATGAGGAGAGAAGAACTGTTTTGGCTAAAGCTAAAGAGCAGGTGGAGAGAGCATATGTGCGGGGCGCACACACAGGCAGGGAGATTAGAGGATCATTTTGTGGCTAACAATCCTAATTGGAATCTTAACAGTCGTGTTCACATACAATTATTAACCGAATATCAAAGACTGATTTTGCATAGTGTTCTGAATGCAATTCCAAAAATAAATAATTGATCCAAATTGTAACAGCAAGAAAATATACTGATTTGAATCTGAAAAATGAAGCGGACACTGTCTCGTTAGTCTGCATTTTTGTGAAACAGTCTAATTCAAACATGAAAAAGAGATTACACAAGTTAGAGGGAAAAATGCCAACTTGTTAAGTGAAATAACAAAGCATGCTTGGAAAGTGTATAACAACAGAAAGCGGAGGCGGAAAAGCAGAGGAAAAAAAAAACAACCAAAAAAAAAGAAAACAAAGAAAACACCTCAGAGATAATAAGCTGCTTGCAGAAATTAAGACTACAGAGACATTAATAAGAGAAAAAGATAAGCAGACAAGTGTTTTAATCGTAATATCTGTCATGGGCATTGTTGCTGCTTAGAATGAAAATGCCCACCATCAGGTAATTCAGGCATTTGTCAGTGACACTAAGGCAAAAGACTGCTGGGTTTGCACAGCATTACCTAGAGGCCCCAAACTGCCACTGTATGGGATTGTCAATGCTGATTGGACCCAGTATTGGATTTGGAATTTTAATGAGACTTGTAAATATGGCCAGGAACACGATACTTCCAAAGGACCACAATTTGACCTAGTTGTTCTAACAAATAATACTTTATTTTGTGAAAGGGACCCCCAAGACAGATCTGCAGATTTAGGATACAGGAATGTAACAGGGATAGGATGTAGTTGGAATTATTCAGCAACTACCATATATGGTGGGACTGTTTGGAGCCAAGGCTCAGAAAGAAATTGTGGTTCTGGTCCTGGTTTGGAAATATATCAATATGGCATGAAAATAGTTAAGGGGCCTTGTAGATTGCCCCATGGATGGTGGTGGTTACATGGAGATGGATATGCACGAAAAGCACTACCTAGAAAGTGACATGGCTGTGTACAGCAGGACATCTAACCACTCAGGACGCTCTATATAACCACTCCCAGATACCCCAGGATTCTTGAGAAGTTTATTGTTGAAAGTGCAAAAAAGAACCTTAAATCCCTTAATAGAACGACCCTCCAGATTTCATAGTTTTGTACGAGGGTTATTCCCTATGTTAGGGGTTAGTGAATTGGAAAAGGCAATTGTGAATATTTCAGCTACCTTAGATGAAATACTCAATGCTTCTCCGAATGCTAGTGCTAATATGCAGGTTGAAATCACTTCCCTATTGCAAGTAGTAGCACAGAATAGAATGGCCCTAGACATATTGACTGCAGAAACGGGAGGAGTGTGCACAGTAATCAGAGCTGTTGCAGCTATATTAATAGAGAAGGGCAAACTGAAGAAGATTTGCACAAAACATGGGAAAAGACTAAGATTTTCCACAGAATTGCTAAAAATTATGCGGAAGGGGTTTTTACAGATTTATGGGATATGCTGACTTCTTGGCTTCCTAATTTTAATTGATTAAAATGACTATTCATCGGACTGATTATTCTGGTAATTTTAGGAATATTTGTTTGTATGTTTTTCAAATGTTGTCAGAATTCAGCAGAGACATATAGTGAATGGAAAAGGACTAAGATTAGATACCAGGTAGAAACAGGAAAATATTTTGCTCGGACCCTTTTAAAAGGTGGAGTATTATAGAATTTTTGCAAAAGAATTTGCAATGACAAAGAAAAAGGGGGGAATGAAACAAGGGCCTGATCGAAATTTCCTAGCTAAAAGCCTTCTAAGAAGCAGCAACAATGAACTATGTAGCAATTGCTTTGTGAGATGGGTCCGTCTGCACATTGTCATGCTTTGATGAAGTAAACGACCACCATCTCTGAAGCCCATCAAGAGACTGTATTGTGCATGCAAGAGTGGGTGGTAACCTATGATAATGAGTTCTCAGAAAATAATGAATATGTTAATAATTTCTCGTAAATATCGTGAATATGTATGTATAACCTGCATATAAGCTATGCATCTGACTCTCTACGGCACACACATTGGGCGGAAGCGATCCCCTGTGTGCCCAGTGCTGCCATAAAGAATATCTGCTTAAGAGTCACCAAGAGTATTGAGTCCCGATTTTGGCTTTTCACAGCATCACTGGGAAATGTATCCCACTGTGTAATGGCACTGCCCAAAGTTTGCAGTAAGAAAAGAAAAGAGTATGTTTTCTAATTGTTTTAGAAATGCAAAATTTACAGGTTTAAAAATTCAGGGTCAAAACAGGTGCTTATGGTAACTCTTGCAGTAGAAGAACAATAGACCAGACAAGAACAGAAACCCTATTTTTCTTTATGCAAGTAACAACTTCATTAAAAATCAATAGACCTAATTTATCCCTGACAACATTCTGTTAAAAGTCTGTATGATCACCCTAGGGATTAATTTAGCCTAATGGGTCTTCATGCACAAACAACATAGGCAAGGTTTGATTCTTGGAAGTTACCACACAGCAAACGCTACTACAGGACTCGATCCTATCACTCGCAAAGACAGAGTGGGTTGACGTATCTAATAGGCTCAAAGCCTTTGAATGATGTCCAAGTAGAGCCTGTGGTGAATAGATGTTTTACAGTCAATCATATATCACTGTGAATCAACTTTTTTATTGATGATGCTCATCATAAAATGAAAGAATAGAGATCAATTAATATATTTCAAAGAAAGAAAAAAAAAAGAAAAAAAGGAAAAAATAATAAAAAAAGAGGTGCATGATCTTACATCCCTTGCGGACACTGACAAAAGTGAGTCATCCTGACCTACCATGATCCTTGCAAGGAGGTATTTTTCTCCAGTCCTAGAAAATGAGCATTTGCCTTGCAAGGCTCTGCAACCACAACAAAAATAATCTGAACACTGAGGAGCTCGGTTTCACTGAGAATATGCAACAGTGAATTAGTGGCACTAAGGTGTTGGTATACAGGCCAGCAAATTAAATTAAGCTCTTTGCTTCTGTTCTAATGTAGCAGAACTAATGCAGTCACGGCTCAGCACTGCAGCTTCTTAAATTTGGGCGCTGATGCTGCCACCGGGAAGGGAACCTGGTTTCTGTCCTCCGGGGCAGCTGTCTGGAGTCCATGAGCAACCCTGGGGGCTGTGACATAACATCTGAAGACACAGGCAGAAGGAGGACTAGGCAGCAGAAGCAGCTCCAGTTTCCATCTGAGGAAGCATCACACTAGGAGATCGAAAAAATCCCCAACAACAAAAATCCTACAAGGGCAGCAGTAACCCTTTTGTTTCCTCAAGCAGAAAAAAGCGCAGTATTTGGAGGTCCAGAAAAACTTTTCTATAGAGCTGCGACTGCCACGATGACAACCAAGGAATGTTTGGTTTAAGAAAATCAAGACAAGCCCTACAGAACAGCAGTACTGGAAACATCCATCTTAAAAAAACAACAAACCAAACAAACAAAAAAACACACACAAAAAAGAACCTCTTTCTGAAGACTTGGTGTTCCAAGTATACATAGTATACATTTTGTATACCATTTGGTATACATTTTGTGCTTCCCTGACTATCTTTCACCCTCCTTCTCCTGCCCCTCCCATCACCCTTGCTGCACAGTAGCAAGCTGGGTAAATATTAACCATGATAGGAAATGATTAATGAATTATCAATTGCAATCAAATTGCATAACACAAACAGCTGGACGGTAAGAAAAAATACTAGCTGCTGTGTCATTATTATATTGGAGAGAAGGTGGAGGCAGAAAGTTAGAAGGCTGCTATGTCTACTATAGATAATGAAATGTATCCTATACAGGTAACTCTTTGGAAAGCAGAGCATAAAAACTCATGTAAAACTCTGTGTGCTTGATTTGTATGTTGCCAGTTATTAAGAAGGTGCATACAAAATCCCATCTTTGCCCATGCAAATTAAAGGGTAGAAGGGTGCCAGCAGCTGCCCATGAGAAGCCAGGCTGTAGCCGCAAATGCCTCAAGAAGAGTAGGAGCAGGGCTTCTTGGGCAGGAGGCTCTTAATTGATCCACTTTTATCAGCAGCATTTCCAGCTGGTTAATGAACAAATAAACACGGAAAGTTTCTCATGAGGTAGTCAAGATATTTTTTCTAGTCATATTCAAGCCTCATGATATATAAAGGGCTGTCCTAACAAGTTCCTCCAAGGGTAAACTCAAGCAAAGTGGTGATAAGGTCAATATTTTCCAACGGAGTTGCCTAAAATGTCCAGCAAAGTCAATAATAATCAAGACAGCAACTAATTTGGGCTACTGCATTGGGGTGTAACTACATGACTGGAAACTTTCATGGTTGAAAACATCAGCTTTAACCATTTCTTTGTGGTTAAAGAGCAGGTAAGGAGCAGACCTGTGCTGGACTTTTTGGACTTAACCACTAAAAACAAGGCATGAAAAAGACACGTGGGCACAAGAATTTTCTCATCTGCCTCCTTGAGAGAGGGCTGCTCACTAGGAAAGGGCTGGGATTGATGTTAAAGGCAATCAGAGGAGCATGGAAACCCATCCATGGTCAAGGTGTTCCCAGCCAGCTCTGGAAAAAGATGTGTACTACTCTGCCCTTCTCACTCCCTCTGGAAACACAAATGCCAGCAGCTCAGTCAATGACTTCTTTTACATTCAGGCACAGATGACATTGAATAGAGTATCTTTAACAGCTCTTGCTTTTCTAGTTAAGCATTAATGTTTAACGAGATCAGCCTGCAGTTGCTCCTTAGTGTGCATTGCTCCAGCTAATTAATACATCACTGAGAGAGCCAGCCTGGGAGAGCAAGGCAAATGCATTCCTGAGGCATTTTTCAGTTTCAGAAAATGAAAAAAAAAAAAAAAAAAAAGAGTCGAGTCCTCCAAATGTTTGTGCAGCAATGCTCAGCTGACTTCCTCTGAAGAGGCTGTCTCTCACCATACCAGCATCCTCCTGATAAAAGATGAGTATGTAGCCTGCAAGGAGTGGTGCCAGACAGGCAGCTCGAGTGTCACAAAAACACATCAACCCTGACAGCCAGACACATTTTCCAAGCAAGAAGAAACAAACAAACCATCTTCAACCCCTGTCCCTGTTAATTCCTTTTGCCAGCTCACCTTCTGCAACGGGGGTCACAGGGAGATCAGGAAAGTCTTGTCAGTGCTTGGCCTGAGGCTGCTACATCGTGCTTGGTAGAGCTGGTACCTACTCGGCAGGTAGGGACTGATTTTTCAAAGTAATATGAATTACTGTTAACTATCACAAATGTAATGGGATCCCCACAAATTTTCAATTTGTAGTGCCTACAGTCTCATTGCTTGTGTCAAGGGATAATTCGTCAGCCTTGCTGCTGAAGATAAAATCTTGAAAATGCAACTCCAGTGTTTTCTAGCATTTCAGAATCCAGCAGGAAAACTGAAAGACCTTTCTGTGATTCCCTCAATTCAAATTTCAGCCCAATTTTTTAAACTAGGGAAGTACTTTTGGAGCTACTGGATGAAAAACAATTAAAAAATCTGAGATCACTCCTACTTTAAACAGTGTCTTAAAGCCTAGTGTTCATTTTTTACATCTATTTCAGAATGTAAAAATGAAAAACATAATTGTCTCTTTCTATAGGAAAAGGCTGCCACACAGCATGAACGCCCTATTTGTATGTAATATGAAAGAGCAGGTGGGGTCATCAGAGCCACTAAGCATAAAAATTTGTAGTTGAGTTTTTGAACATTTAGTCTTGGGAATGTCGGAACAAAGCAGAGAAATGGGCCAATATACCTATCACAGATTTAGGAAGAGAACACAGTTTTTAAAAGGAAAGTGTGTTGCAGCTGCCAACATGGAAAAAAGATAGTTATTTGGTGGTGAATCATACCTGCTTTAGGATTAAAGATCATACCTATATGTGAGCCACTATAAGCATTATAATTTGAGTTGATGTAGTGGTTTGAGCCGAGTTACCGGTGGGAAGGAAACAAAGGAACCACGTGGTCGCTCCCTCACTTGCTCCCCCCTACCGAGAGTGAGGGGAAGAGCCCGAAAGGAGCCACAGGCAGAGCCTCGTGAGGTTGAGATAAAAACAGATTGGTTTAATGGTGAACATAAATGGTAACAATAACAGTGAAATAACAGTAATGTTTAACCAGATATAACGCGAGTAACATGTAATGCAGACCTCACCACCCAGAACCCAGCGACACGCCCGGACCTAGAACCAGAAGTAGAGAGACCCCCACTCCGACCAGCTCCCTATACATACCCCGAACTTGACATCACGATGGTATCGAATACCCCTTTGACTAGTGACTAGTTCGGTTCAGCTACCCTCAGCTAACCCAACCCCCATGGAAAATTAACCCTATCCCAGCTGAACCCAGTACATTATTCACCCCTTATTCTATACCATCTATGTCATGCTCCGATCTTCCACTTTACATTTATCATTAGTTTTCTTGTTTTATATATATATATGCACACATGCACATATACACAGATATCATTCTCTTAATCTATATGCTCCCTCCAGTATATCCCTTGAATTCATAGCTTCGAGGTTCCATTCATTGTAACAGTTCTTTAGGGTAGGAGAGAATGGTGCTTGATTGTTGCATGCTTCATCCAGAACTCACATTGTATTTGGAACGGCCTGTGCCCATGGTCTGAAGCTTGAAGACGTCATCTTAGGGAAGTTACTGGGAGCCACCTCAGGTTCCCTTGTGGCTGTCCTACCCTCGTTTTCATCGTAGTCTATCCTTTGCTGGTCTGGGTTGTTCTTACTGTAATATTAATTGACATGACACAGCAGCAGTGATGACATACATTGGCAGGGTAATTTATCAGTTAACATCATATGATTTAGTCCACTGGCTATTCTCTCCCAAAGTTAAATCCCCTTGGGGTACACACCGAACATCCCCATCCTTCTGCATCACCCACCAAGTACACCCAGGTCCCTGAGCAAAAGCAACCCCACGGATGGGTTTGCCTTTGCCTGAGGCAGGGCTAGCCCATACCGTCTTCCCCAACATGTTCCTCATACGCACAACAGGGACTTTATCTCCATCCACAGTAGGTGGGAGTTTTGACTGGGCAGGCCCAGCTCGATTGGAAGATCCTCTGTTGTTGACTAACCATGTGGCCTTTGCTAAATTTGTGTCCCAGTGTTTGAAAGTTACATCACTCATTGCTCTCAATGTACTCTTTAGCAGTCCACTGTGCAGTTCAACTTTTCCAGAGGCTGGTGCATGATATGGGATGTGGTACACCCACTCAATGCCGTGCTCTTTGGCCCAGGTGTCAATGAGGCTGTTCCGGAAACGAGTCCCATTATCCGACTCAATCCTCTCCGGAGTGCTGTGTCACCACAGTACCTGCTTTTCAAGGCCCAAGATGGTGTTCCGAGCAGTGGCATGGGGCACAGTGTATGTCTCCAGCCATCCGGTGGTCGTCTCCACCATTGTAAGTACATGGTGCTTGCCTTGACGGGTTAGTGGGAGCGTCAACCTGCCACGCCTCTCCATATCTGTATTTCATCCATTGCCCTTCATACCACAAAGGCTTTACCCCCTTGGCCTGCTTGATTGCAGCACATGTTTCACATTCATGGATAACCTGTGCGATAGCATCCATGGTCAGGTCCACCCCTCCATCACGAGCCCATCTGTGTGTCGCATCCCTTCCCTGATGGCCTGAGGAGTCATGGGCCCACCGAGCTATGAACAATTCACCCTTGTGCTGCCAGTCCAAGTCCACCTGAGACACCTGGATCTTAGCAGCCCGATCTACCTGCTGGTTGTTTAGGTGCTCTTCTGTGGCTCGATTCTTGGGCACCTCTCCTCCACCTGGCACATCTTCCTTGAGGAGGTAACTTTCCCTCATGCCTGACAGAAGGCGCTTCCAGAGGCTGAGGGTTTGTGTCTGCCTCCCAAGCACTTTGTCAATGCCCCCTTCCCTAGAGAGGGATCCCAGCTGTTTGGCTTCTTTACCCTCCAGTTCCAGGCTACCGGCTCCACAGCATCGGAGCAGCCAGCTAATAATGTACTCACCTGGATGGCGGCCAAAGTCCTTTCACATGTCTCGCAGCTCACTGAGGGACAGAGACCGGGTGATTATCTCTGGCTCTACCTCCTCTTCTTGTTCTCGTGATGGCCCTGCTTCATTTTCATCCCTCACCAAGCGAACCGATTTCTTCGTGTACTTCTTCTTCTGTACTGGAGCAACCGGTACTGGCACAGGCTCATTTTCTGGTTCAGTCGCAGCGCCTGTCACAGGGGTCAGAACGGCCGCAGCGCTTGTCACAAGGGTCGGAGCAGCTGCAGCGCTTGTCACAGGGGTCGGAGCAGCCGCAGCGTTCGTTGCAGAGACTGGAACAGCCACATCATCTACTGATTTGTCTTCAGGTCCAGAGGCCTCCTCTTTCCCTTGGGAATAATGGGTGACATTGAAAATGGCTCAGTAGGCATGGGCCAGGCCCCGGCACACAGCAGTGATTTGGACTTCTTTCGAGTGGCCAGGCTGACAGCATACCTTCTCCAAATACTCTGCTAGTTTCCTATGATTCTGTATATGTTCAGGAGTGAAATTCCAAAATACTGGAGATGACCATTGTCCTAGGAGCTTGCCCATCTTCTCCCACACACCTTGCCACTCATAATTATCTGGCTTCAGGACAGGTCTCTGGGTGGTATCCTTAGAAAATTTTGGTGTGACCCCGAGCAAGATCTGACACACATTCAGGAGACACAGGACGAGAACCATGCTGGATTGAGCATTCCAAGAATATTCAAAGTTTTCAAAAACTGCTGTGATTAGCTTGAAGGATAAGCAGGAGAGAACATTCTACCCTGCTTTCCCCACATATTCGGTGCGGTTACTAATGAATTCTGAGAGGAGATGCCCAAGGCATGGGAATGACAATAGTGCCTCATACAGATACCTGCTTACCCTCATGGCCAGTGATGCAATCATATCATAAGCTGTCAGCACCCCGTACAAAAGAATTATGCTTTTGACGCCTTTTCCACAGTTGATAAATACCATCGCATGAAATACATAGGATACATAAGGATTCAGCCAATGCCACAGTGTAAGCAAATGAACCAACATTATGATCACCAATTACTTGACTAATGTGCAGAATCAATCTAACAAAATTATCTTTTTTAACATTCTTTTGTCAAATCTGCTGTTATCTCAAACCCGTGGCCCCACGTTGGGCGCCAAAAGATGTCGTGGTTTGAGCTGAAGGAAACAAAGGAACCACGTGGTCACTCCCTCGCTCGCTCCCCCCTACCGAGAGTGAGGGGAAGAGCCCGAAAGGAGCCGCAGGCAGAGCCTCGTGGGGTTGAGATAAAACCAGTTTGTTTTAATGGTGAACATAAATGGTAACAATAACAGTGAAATAACAGTAATGTTTAACCAGATATAACGTGAATAACATGTAACGCGGATCTCACCACCCGGAACCCAGCGATGCGCCCGGCCCCGAGCACCGGAAAGCGAGAGACCCCCACTCCGACCAGCTCCCTATACATACCCCGAGCTTGACATCACTTGACATCACGATGGTATCGAATATCCCTTTGACTAGTGACTAGTTTGGTTCAGCTACCCTCAGCTAACCCAACCCCCGTTGAAAATTAACCCTATCCCAGCTGAACCCAGTACAGTTGTTAATACTTCTAAATTCAAAATATTTGAAGTTTGTGGGGCAGATTCCCTAAAAACACTGAATTAGTTTTAAAATCATACAAATTAGATCCTATTTATGTGCTTTCTGAGTGTCAGGGGCTTTATAATTTAAACCTCATCACTCATTGATGCCACTGCAGATGCTTAAAAGGAAAAAAAAAACCACAAGGGAAAAAAACAAACCACTGCACACCTCATGCCATGACAGTCTTAAAAATCACAAGACTTGACTATACAGGTCCCAAAACAAAATTCAGCCCATGCAAACCAACCACCCTTACACTCCTGGATCCAGCTGACTGCTAAGTGGATAATGTAGTCAGGAGGTAAAGATTCAAATGTTCAGGCTTGAGCAAACTGAAACGAATTGGCAAAGTTAGGACCTTTGGCATGGCAACAATGAAAGCTTTTCATTGCTGCACACTGAGTCTACAGAGATGAAATGGAAACTGTGCTCCATCACGTTTTTTGTTGCTGAGTAAATGACAGCTGAGGAGGATGATTTACTGCTATTGCTGAAGATGGAGTGAAGGAGCAAAGAGGGAGATGAAGAGAAGTGCATTGTACAACTGAATGATGCTTTAGTGGTAAATGGGACTCTCCAGTATGAGATATGATCTTTACTTAAGCTATGCTGTGAGCATCCTTTCCATAGCAGTAAATATAATATTGGGGGAAGAAAATTAGACAATTCAAGAGCAACTACATTATTTAAGATCTAAAACTCACAGTCTTAAAACTCAGACACGATAACTATGTAAATATGCCCATGCATAGTCACAGACTTTATCTTCAATAGCTATACGGCCTGAGTTATTGGAATGACTGAAATCTGTTATCATGATCACTGATGGATTTCTCCTGGCACCAGTCTGAGATTAAGAAGTTGCACTGCCCCTGTTATCCAATGAGAGAACTCAGAGACAAGCTCCAGGGTGAGCCAGCAAGGCTGGAGATGAACAGGCTTCAAGAATGATTTTCAGTGGTCCAGGAAAGACTTGATTTAAGCAGGGGACAAATTGGCCCATAATCTTGGGTAGATAAGGAAAAATGAAAATGAGTGTGAAACAAATAACCTCATTATTATTACAGAAGAAACACAAGGGCTGTTGTTCAAATGAGATGCCACTGTACCAGGTCTTGAAGAAATACAAGTTAAGAGACTTGGAGGAACTTGAAACTAGAAATAGTAATTTACTTCTAATGCCTAGTTACTAATTGTAACTTATTTAACACTCAGGTGATGCACACATGGGATCAGAGACACCACTACTATTGCCACCAAAACTTCAGTAATGGCAATATTATCATGCTGCTATTCAGTCACTGACCATTTCTGGAATCGCTGTAGCTGTCCACGGGGCCAGTGACTCACTCTTTTGGCAATTAATTGGCCTAGGTTGGAAGGGACCTTTGAGATCATCTAATCCAACCTCCCTGCCATGGGCAGGGATGCCTCTCTACTAGACCAGGTTGCTCAAGGCCTCATCCAACCTGGCCTTGAACATCTCCAAAGGAGGGGCATCCACAACATTGGACAATCTATTCCAGAGTCTTGCCACCCTCATACTGAAGAATTTTTTCCTGAAATCCAATCTAAATCTATTTTCCTTTAACTTAAATCCATTTCCCCTTGTCCTATTGGTGGATACTTTTGCAAAAAGTCCCTCCCCAGCCTTCCTGTAGGCTTCCATGAGAAAATCAGGAAGAGTCATCACCTAAGCTGCTGGAAAATTCAACTGAATATATTTTCCCTGAAGAACTGATGTTATGACTGAGTATTTGCTGAATGCAGAACAACCATATTGGGTACAATTCCAAACAGATGACCTGTTGAGAGTTAACACCTGAATTTCATCATCTTGGCACTGACTATGGTACAATGTGAGTAAAAGGAGGGTGCAAACTGCCACCATTCTGCATGGGTAGCATTTTGCACCCATGCTGAGAGAGGCATGAAGTGCTCCACAAAGTTGCAAGCACAATACAACCAACGAGCGGGTCCTTCTCTCCATCTGCCACCTTCCACCAAGCTTTTGCACTTTCCTTGCACCTCATAGCTCTGAGCAGGCCATTCAGTTTGCATGAACCTCAGAGTACATGGAATCTGGATTCATGTGGCATCTGTCATCTAAAAGGTGGCTGACTGATCCTGACCCTACCATGGTGTCTTCACATGTTGACATCTGCTAAGGGGAAATGGGAATAAGACAGAGTGGGAAAGGCAGTAAATGCAGACAGAATGCCAGAAAGCGATGAGGATATATATCCTACATCATAATCAAATGGACCAGTCCAAATCTTCACCTATGCCTTTTCGCCATTCATCTGCATGTTGTCCCTGCCCTGGTTAAGTCTCCTCGCAGCAGGTAAGCTGCTAACATGGAGGGCATAGGACCGTGTGGAGCGCCTCAGAAGTGCAGCTTCTTTCTTCCAACTCTTTCCCTCTCTGCCCATGCAAAGAGATCAGCGAAAACAATAAAATAGTTATTAATGCTCTCTGGGATTGCAGAGCCTGAAATTACATGAGACAGCATTTTCTTTGGCTGCTTTAGTTCTCTTTTAGCACACTGCTGCACGCTTGCCTTTGGGGAGTATAAAAGACCCTTTCAAATTCAGGATTTGAGGCTGATGATGATAATTGATAACACTAATTTTTTCATGTGTGAAGCACTTTTCATTCAGAGGGTTCTCAAATTGTTTTTCAAAACCTTACAGCTTTCCTTCATCCACCGCAGAAATGAACCTACCTACCTCTAAAGTGGAACAAAGGACCCATCAATGCAAGATGACAGTCCACAGCAATTTAGGGCAGGAAGTGAAGAGTAATGCATCCCACTGAAGGCGCAGGGTCAAGTTAAGTTGGCAGAATGCATATCCTGAATGACAGCCTGGACAAAACATCATCACCAGGACTCGCAAGCTCCAGCTCAGGAGGGAAAGTGCCATGGGATCATCACTCACTAGAAAATGTTAGAGACTTAAGTTTTACATCTCAAAGAGGGGCAAGGCACACATTCAGAACTGCATCAAAAAGGAAGAAAAAAGCAGTTTGCTGACTGCCACTTCTGAAGCCTTTCCTGCAAAAAACAACACTGTGAGTTTTTTGGTCACCCCCTTCCTGTAGAAAGGAAAGGCTCTATTGAACTTCAGTCTACACTGTGCTATGCTTTACAGGAAAGCCAACTCATTTTGAAATTAATATGCAATTAATTATTAAATTAATATGCATTAAACTGTAAGAGAAGGCCACAAGGCAGGAAACTCTTGAAGTGAGTACAAGGCTATTCATTAAATGAGTGAGAAAAGGAAATAGATGATTATAAAATGTCATTAGAAATGTCAGCTTACCAATGGCATTGTATGAAGAGAGGTGTAACCCACTGCAACACAAACTTATTACAGCTGAACTTCCAAATGACACCCATAACCTCAATCTTTTTTGTTCAGAGGCTTATATTTAGGAAGTTTCTTTCATAATATCAACCCTCTAAAACTTACATAAATCCAAAGAATGGAGACTTATCCACTCAACTTTCATTTCACAAATGCTTCAATTCTACACAACATAAATGAAACAAAAAAGCTTTCCTGGCCACCAGGAACACAGATGCTTAGCACTAGATTCAGCAATTACTAAAGCACAACTGCTGCAAGCAATTGGGAGGTCCAGATAAAAAGGCAGCTAGTGAGTCTCTAATTCAAATACCTCTTGTTCCCACAGTTAGATCCACCAGCAGCAAGAAAATTTGGCCAGGTGAATGGATGTGAGGGACTAGATAGATGTCTCAAACAGTAAACAAACCAGAGCCGCCTGCCTGGCGCCCGTCTGTGTTTGTGTGAGGGGTGACTCAGCGCTTTGCTGAGCCCCCTGCCCCAGCCCTGCACCGGTGGAGCTGTGGGGGTGGACAGGGCTTGGAGCTGTGGCTGCAAGAAGCTGGGAGAGGGAGGGGTAACACATTCCCCCCTCAGAAGCCCCCACCATCCCCCAAACCAGTTCCCGGTCTGTGGCGGGAACTGGACTGTATAAAAGGGGATCACCCCGGGCAGTTGGGTGCTCTTCGCCTGCCACTAGAGGATTGCTGTGATTGTCGCTGGATCCAGGGGTAGTGATCTTTCCTTTCTCTACCACTTTCCTTCTCTCTCTTTCTAGCTTTAACAGGAAGCTCTCTATGGCAAGGCCGGTTTCCTTTGCTTATTAATAACCAGTTGTTGTGCAGTGTGTTGATTGTGCCGAGCGGGCAATTGAAATACCTCGTTGTCAGGTGACTGATAAATAAAATTGCTGTTTTCGGATCCTTGGTGTAAGTCACCTTAATCCTGGTCTGGGAATCAGAGAACCTGGGTCAACGTCCTGAAAGGTCGGGACGTGACAACGGAAAAGCAAAGGTGGTCCACCTTGCAGAGGGCAATACTCATATCATGGGGGGAAAAAAATCTGCCAGTAGGAACAAGATGCAGAAGTATTACGAGTGAATATTTCGGAAAGTAAAAGATTAATTGGTGGGATGAGCGTAATGACAGAGATACGATGTTTGCTTTTAATAGGAACCAGTGCCAAAAGGGATGCATTTATCAGTGGTGCTATATGTAACAGTTTCCTGAGATCTCAAAGGACTGGGTGATCTAGGACTGTTTCCTATAGTCCCATGTTCCTTGTATGATCGCCTAGCCTGTTTTATTCAACGAACAAAATATTTTTAAGGATGCTTTACTGCCCAGACACCTCAGGCATTTAACATCCTTACTCTTTGTATTTTACTTCTTGTTTTAGCTTTTTATAACCTGTGTAGAATCCAATGATTTTTTCAAGCAGAGATTCAAATTCTGCCATAAACTTGGAGCAGGAGACAGTGGACAGCATCTCTCCCCTGCCCCTATTCTCTCCTCCTGCTTTCTTCCACCTTAGCCAATGCTTTCATTTATCATTATTACTCTCATTTCTTTTAGCAGAGAGAAACATTAACCATGGGGGGGGGCGATCCAGACTTGTTCGGATGGAGTGTGGGAGCCTTTGCGTTCCCTCATTTTGTGCTTCAGTGCATTTCTTGCTGACAAGTGGAAGAATTCAAGGGAGAGCCAGGGAAGATAAAGCAGATTCTTCGAAACCTGGTCTGTTCTCTGCTACACCCTCAACAGATATTACAGCATCAGCTGCCAAAGGAACTTAGCTCTGACACAATTCAAGCCAGGACAGTTAGCTATTTAAAGAGTTGGGTTTATTTATATATTTCTTACCTTCCCTCTCCTCCAAACTCTCCTCGTGTTTTTTAAGATGGGAAATTACCAGTAGCCCTAAGCATGTAAAATGTGACAGTGGTTTACCAGATAATATGTATTGGTTCCTTTGTCTTTGCTGGTACTTTTATTCTTCAGTAAATTCCTTCAACCATTAAACAATGTTACTCCCACAACAACTTTGGCAGAGATTAAAGGAGTGTGGCAGGTTTGTTCCAAGTTTCTAGTGCTACCCTCCAGGTACTGAAGAACTAGATGGAGAAAAAAGGTGGTTTTCTTTGCTTCTTCTAAAGGGTTTTGTCCTGGATTTCCATATAGTTAATGAAAACATTTTAAAAAGTAATTAAGGTTGATTTTGAGGGTTGGATGAGTTTGGGAGATTGGTTTCAATTCAGTATTTAAACCATTATGCTTTTGTTGAAATAATGATGACATCCATTATTACCACTGCCTCATCTTCTTAAAAAAAAACCCTGTACTGTAAGGAAAACCAGAATAATTATGAATTAAACTACTATCTACTCTCAGCAGATCTCTGGTGACCCAAGTGATAAGGAGATATATTTTGAGATGTATATATATATATACAATCCATTGATCTGGAGAGAAAAGCTGGACTCCTCACAGCTTTGTGCACGAGGCGAACAGTGCTGCATGCCTCACCTCAACTGTACAGAAGGCTGTAATAGCTGAAAATTTTGACAGGGACAAACTTGGCTGGTCTGAATAAGTGCAAAATGGTAGGAGGTAGGAAGAGACTACCAGCTGGGCTGTAGTTCAGAGCTCAGTCCACCTCACTTGGAATTACTGAACCTTACAAGTGGTCCCACTCGTGGCAATTTGGCCAATTTTAGAATAAGGGGCCATTCATTCCAAGTAATGAATATTGAAACCTGGCCATTGGTTTGTGAACAAGTTTTTACAGGTCTGTCACAAGGCACCTCAATAAAGAACATTCTTGTGATGGTGTCACTGCAGAACAAAAGCATGCAACGAATGGCACATTTCTCTGTAACTATCACTCATCCAGGCAGCTATAGTATGAGATCAAAGGTTGCGTGCATTTAGCCAGCAAAGAAATGCAATATTCTTTAAAAAAGGCATTGCCTGAAGTGGATTTTTATAAAGAAACAGAATTCATTAATAAATAAATCAGATGGGAATAAGTCAGGCAAGGGCATTAACAGCTCCTAGTGCAATGAAACCCTAATCTCGCTTGAGAATTTTTCTACAAATAACAAATATAAAAACATTAATGCTGTACCACTATCAGTCATGCCAAGGATTCTGTGTCCAGGAGATCTGATATGAAAGAGCACAGTTTGAATCAACCAGATATTAACACATTCTTTTATTTCCACCAGTTAAGGTACATATTGACTGACCTGATCTGAGTCTTTCACTTGAGCATTTTTCTCTTTTCTGTAACCACAACTCATGAGCAGTTTTGCATCTCCAATGACTTTTCCCTATAAGAGATAAGGCAAGAAAAACATCAGCACAATCTGAACCACTGAAGACCAAGATCCTTGTATTTATGATCAGAAGCAGAGGAAGAAAGGACACTTGCGAAGCCTGTGGACTCATCCTGCATTGCTGGAAGATACTCTTCCACAGAGGGGTAGCTCCCAAGCTGCCAAGAAGACTTCCCAAAGGCCAGTATCACAGCATCAGGGATAATACATATACAGGGGCAGAAGGAAAGCAAGGTGTGTAAAAAAACACAGCAGGAATATGGGCAAGTCAAGCTGAAATGAAACAGGTTGTTTTAACACAATGTTTTCATACACATACATGAACAGGAACAAATATATCATGCTCAGAGAATACAATTACCAAACCGGAGTGACTTGATGTAAAGCTCATATACCAACATTTCTGTTCACCCCTACCAAGTTAGCACTTATTTGCTTCTAGTGTAGCTAGATTTGGTGAAATAAAGTTTACAGGTGTGACTTGCCCTCACTAGGACACCTGGTCCATATAACCACTGGCAAGTCCTTGCCAGGAGTTCAATAGCCCACTCTCACCCAACAGCGAGATTCTGCAATGTTAACGTGCTGGGGCCAAAGAAACAGGGTCCCCTCACAATCCTTTTGCCTACAGCCAACAGTTTGGGAAATAAGCTGAGCTCAAACACCTTCTTTTCATTGACAATCCATCAGACTGACCAAATGTGATTGAAGAAGCATGATCCCTCATGTTAAGGTGGCTCTTTCCTAGGGATTAAGTTGCTTTGGTTCTTCACCAAAACATTTTTGGAGCCTATCAGACCTGGATGTCTTGATAAATCACCATGGTGGAAAAGAGCTGGGATTTCAGGTTTGGTCAAAATGCTCCTTGAGCTCAAACAGTAACACAGCCAACTGAGTTCCCACAAACTCATCGCAGTTACTTGCTTTCCCATAGACATACACACAAAGACATCGGCTTTTTTTTCAGACTTTTGCTGTCTGCAGCTGAAAAACAAACACGCTCAGCATCTGCTGGGCAACAGAGGGGGAATCTGCTCACATGCAGATGTGGAGAGTCATTAGATTTCAGCTGGATGAATTTATATGGAAAAGGAGACCTCAACATTAAAGCAGTTAATGAGTTTAGCCAAATGGAAGTGCTCTGTCCTAAAAGATGAGGAAGGGAAAAGGCACTATTAATGCAGCCATTGCTCAATGTCAGGGCACAGAAGAGAGATGACCCTCAGCGGCAGGATTTACAAAAACATGCAGATAAACTTCTAGTCACCTCGGAAGAGCGTGCAACCTGCCAGGTGTGGTGAGATTTCTTACTTGGTAACCCCAGTAACTCACAATTCCCAGCAAGGTCAGATTATGCGCAAAAATTATCTTTTCTACTCTTTCCAAAAGAGACGCTGGAAAAAAAAAGACATAGAAAAGGCTGCATCTACACCTGATACCAAATCAAAATGCCCAGTGTTTGGGCTGCTGATGGTAACCTGTCAAACTTTGAGGTTTTCAGGGGACTACTTCCTAAGTGTCCTCTGCCTATGACTACCATTTATCAAAGGTATTTTGCTCTTGCCCCATTACTACAGTCCTTCAGTAACTAATCTGTCTTCTCTTAAATCTGAAAACCATTCCCCAGAAAGAAGTGATCAAACTAAAATTTAAATCAAGTACAGTAAATTATGTTAGAGATAGGAAACTGAAGCACAGGGAGACACTTGTCTGTCTAACCAAAGGAGACTTTCTCGACACCCCACAGTGTAAGAGACAAGTTAAAGATACAAAAGGACCTAAGGGTAACCCAAACATTTCCTACCAGGCAGATGATGGACAGCCACGATACCTTAGGGTGCCTATAGCAGCAACATACACCTGCGTTTTAGGAAACTGGACCCATACATGACTTGCTAATGGTCAACTTGTCCCAGTATCCACTGCAAAGTCATCATGTTGAAAAAATAAAAGCTTTCCATATTTAGACCCTTCTCTAGCTTCTACAATATGCAACCTGAGCTCATGTCAAGCCATGGCCATGTTCTCCTGTTCATCTGGAAGTATCACCAGCATTATTTAACAGAAAGAAATTGCAAGATATTGCCCATAATCACCTGGAAAATAAAGAGCAGAGGGGGAATATGAACCCAAAACCTGATAGTTTTTTTCTTTTTCCCTGACAGTACAAGAATGCAGGGACTTTTCCATTCCCTAAAAGAGCAAATAAAAGCAATAATCTGGATGAATAGCCCCATCTCTTTTTCCAGCTGCAGATGCACCTAACATTAGGCAGCTAAGTTGAAAGAAAAAAAAAAAAAGCATATAGACAACATTTGCAGCCAATCACAACTCCGTTCAAGAGCAGATAGAGGCTTTGTCATTCAGGGGATTCCTCACACTTACCAAGCAGTTCAGTGGGGATGAGGAAAGGGGCTTCTGTTTGGATGCTTCTATTGGGAATCAGATTAGAAGAAAGCACACTTTTCCGCAGTACACACCTTGTGTTACATTAAACATTCATATGTAACTTCAGTTTGTATTCACTGATCTGAAACAGAGCCCTCCAGGGTGCTAAGGGTCAAGGAGTTTTTGTTTATCTGTACGTTATTTTATGGTTTAGTGTGCAAGGAGTTTGTTAAGAAATTAAAACAGCTCATTAGGGCTATCATGTTGTGGTTGCTGCCTCCTAATATATCCCTCCCTCCTTTGTCCAGCAGCAACTTATGCTTAGAGGAGAGGGAGTGGAGAACCCTATGAAGAAAGGAGCCTAATTTTTTTGTTGCAACTGTATATTGGTGCTAAATGATCCTGTGCTGCCTGATCTTGAGATGCTGCTCTGGTTTAGGAGCATGTAGGCACAAGGATTTCCAATGCAGGAGCTTGCTTTGCCATCTGCTGGCTCACACCTGTAGGGGAATTTCTTGTGGAGCAGAGGTGCAGTATCCCTTTAAAGGTTTGGACAACCCAGCTTAGGCCTAAACAAAGGCTCTGTCCTTGAAGCTGCCTTGGGACCCGGGGAGGAGGAAGTTTTATCTGTTTTGTGAAGAACCTTGCCAGGGGGAGAAGTGGGGGTGAGAGCCGCCTGCATAGTTGAATGGCACTATCCAATAAAACGCTGGCGCGTGTAAACCTGTAACTGACCAACTCTGTGAAGGGGCAGGCGCGGGGACACTGCTTAACTGTATATATTGAGCTGTCCGGAGCAATAAAGGGAGGACAACTTGTAGCCATATCGGTGGGATTTGTCGTTGTCTTGACCGGCTCTCCGAGGGGACCCTCTTCATCTGGCGCCCGAACAGGCTTAAATGGGGAATTGCTTAAATGCGGATTGCTTGAATACGGGAAGACTCCGAAGCATCGGATGTGAGCCGATTTGGGAGCCGGAGAGCTGGAGGCAGGAGAATTACAGGTGTGACCAAAAGGGCACCAGAGACCAGACTTTGAGCAGCCGATCAAGCCCCTGCCAAGGTAAGACCGCGATGGAAACTGACACGGCTACTCGCCTCCTTGTTGATATGCTCTCTAAGAGAGGAGAAAAAGTAAAGGAGCGAGATGTATTGGCCCTGATCCAATGGACTTGGAAGCGGGAGAAAATGAACGACCCGTCATTAATCTTTAGCTCAACGGAATGGTGTGAAGTAGAAGATCTATTGTGGGACTGTACTTTAGAGGGAGGAAAAGAAGGAAAAGAAGACTAGGAACTGTTTGGAAAACCATAATATGCACTCTAGAAATCATGCAAGCAGAAAATAAAGTTGTCGTGTCAGCGATCGAAGCGTTGGGTGGAGGGCAGGAAAAGAAAAAGGCAAAGGAGGAAACCATCTACCCGTCCCAACTGGCGACATTTTTTCGGCTAGGACAGACACGCTCCATGAAGGCTACAGCGGCCCCAACGTGCTCCTCTTTGAAAGACTTGTTGCAAAAAAGTGAAAAGGAGAACATTTCCCTGCCCACACCCTCCTCACTGAGCCAAACCCGGAAGCCACGCTGCAGCTGGATCGGAGAGGCTTCGCCCAGCAGAAAGAGGAGGCACAGGGCGGAGCCGACTGTCGCCCGAAAATTAACCCTTTGATACCCTTTTCCGACGAGGATTCTGAATCAGAACTGAGTCCTGACAAATCTGTCAGAGGTAATGATCACGTTATGCAGCGAATGGAGAGGCCTCGGACCAAGAAAGAGGAAGATCTGAATGAACCTCTGAAAGAGATCCTGAACAAGCTCGCTGAATTATCAATTAGACAGCAAGAAATGGAAGAAACCCTTAAACCAGTTTCATCGTCACTTTGGAGACAACCAGAAACCATATCTTGCTGTCGAGCCCAGCTTCAGAGCAGGTAAGACTGCACTGGGGAAGGAATCTAAGCAAAAAAAAAGGCTAGCAAAAAGCTTTTGGGGGCTTTTTTTTAAGCCGGCTACAGCAACCAAACCTGAGGCCGCACCAGCAGCTCCAGGGCAGACACCCGAGATAGCGTGGGCGGAGCCACCCTCAGCGGCACGGCGATTTTAAACACGGTGATCAGCTGTTAACTGTGCCCTCAGGGTATAAGAAGCCTTGGGGAGGGCAGGGACTAATCCCTGTCCACCGAACAAAAGACCTAGAAGGGTAAGTCTTTGTTAAGAGGCAAGTACTTAAAAGACTTGTAAACTATTCCCTGCATAGCTTTCCGGAGACTCTTTGTATTGTAGAGCCAACTATGGTTGCCACCAGGTCAATGGTTGTTAGAAAAACTGTGGGCACCCAGACAGAGGTCCCACGTAAGCATGGGGGTGTACAGGCCTCGGGCTGCAGAGAATGCCAGAGCCTGGCACTGGCCATGGAGGGTAGTGGAGGTGACACCTGTGTCCAATGTGACCAGGTGAGCGATCTGCTCAGCCTGGTGGCTGAATTGAAGGAGGAAGTAGAAAGGCTGAGGAGCATTAGGGAGTCAGAGAGAGAGATAGATCAGTGGAGTCATGTCCTGAACGGCAAACAGCAAGCTCCGCAAAGAGCCTCACCTCCATCCCTGGGAAAGTGATGGAACAACTTATCCTTGGTGCCATCTCAAGGCATATCAAGGATAAGAGGGTCATTAGAGACAGTCAACATGGCTTCACCAAGGGGAAGTCGTGCTTGACTAACCTCATAGCCTTTTACGAGGATATAACAAGGTGGATAGATGATGGCAGAGCGGTGGATGTGGTCTACCTTGACTTCAGTAAAGCATTTGACACAGTCTCCCACAGCATCCTTGCTGCTAAACTGAGGAAGTGTGGTCTAGACTCTCGGGTAGTGAGGTGGACTGTGAACTGGCTAAGGGAAAGAAGCCAAAGAGTCGTGGTCAATGGGGCGGAGTCTGGTTGGAGGCCTGTATCCAGGTGGAGTCCCTCCAGGGTCGATACTGGGACCAGTATTATTCAATATATTCATCAATGACTTGGATGAGGGACTAGAGAGTACTATCAGCAAGATTGCTGATGACACCAAGCTGGGAGGAGTGGCTGACACACCAGAAGGCTGTGCTGCCATCCAGCGAGACCTGGACCGGCTGGAGGGTTGGGCGGGGAAAAATTTAATGAAATATAACAAGGGTAAATGTAGAGTCTTGCATCTGGACAGGAACAACCCCAGGTTCCAGTATAGGTTGGGGAATGACTTATTAGAGAGCAGTGTAGGGGAAAGGGACCTGGGAGTCTTGGTGGACAGCAGGATGACCATGAGCCAGCAATGTGCCCTTATGGCCAGGAAGGCCAATGGCATCCTGGGGTATATTAGAAGGGGGGTGGTTAGTAGGTCGAGAGAAGTTCTCCTTCCCCTCTACTCTGCCCTGGTGAGACCCCATCTGGAATACTGTGTCCAGTTCTGGGCCCCTCAGTTCAAGAAAGACAGGGAACTGCTGGAGAGAGTCCAGCACAGGGCAACTAGGATGATTCAGGGAGTGGAGCATCTCCCTTATGAGGAAAGGCTGAGGGAGCTGGGGCTCTTTAGTTTGGAGAAGAGGAGACTGAGGGGTGACCTCATTAATGTTTACAAATATATCAAGGGTGAGTGTCACGAGGATGGAGCCAGGCTCTTCTCGGTGACAACCACTGATAGGACAAGGGGTAATGGGCTGAAACTGGAACATAAGAGGTTCCGCTTAAACTCGAGAAGAAACTTCTTCTCAGTGAGGGTGACGGAACACTGGCACAGGCTGCCCAGGGAGGTTGTGGAGTCTCCTTCTCTGGAGACATTCAAGACCTGCCTGGACACGTTCCTATGTAGCATTATCTAGGCGTTCCTGCTCTGGCAGGGGGATTGGACTTGATGATCTTTCGAGGTCCCTTCCAATCCCTGACATTCTATGATTCTGTGATTTGTACCCCATGCAACTACAGCTGTCCTAGAGCAAAAAGGAGGACAGTGGCTGTCACTGGGGCAGATGCTGAAATCCCAAGCTGTTCCTTTGAGGCAGGACGACGTAGAACTGAGAGTGACTGCAATCGATCCCGAATCCAGCAACTTCCCTAACTGCTGACTCTGAGCTAACTCATGATTGCTTGCAGGCGATGGAGCAGGTGTACTCCAGCGGAGCTGACCTGAGAGATACGACTGTGAAAGATGCGGACTGGGACTGGTTTGTGGATGGCAGCATCTTTATGCGAGATGGCATACGAGAAGCAGGACATGCAGTGGTAACTGTCAAAGGACTAATCAGGGCTAAAGCTCTACCACCTAACACGTCGGACCAGAAAACAGAATTTATGGCTTTTCTAAGAGCCCTGGAGCTGTCACAAGACAAAATTGTTAACATATGGACAGACTCAAAATTTGCCTTTGGGGTAATTCATGCTCTTGGAGCTCTCTGGAAAGAAAGGGGACTTTTAGCCTCCCAAGGCTCCCCTATCAAATATGGATCAATGATCCAGCAGTTGTTACAAGCCGTTGACCTGCCTAAATTAATAGCAATCCTGCATTGTAAGGTACATCAATTTGGAAACAACCTAATGCATATAGGGAACCAATTGGCAGATAAGGCTGCAAAAGAGACAGCTGAAAGTCAAATACTGTTAGTTTTACCAGAAAAATTTCAGAGGTTGGGACCTGAAAGCCTGCAGTACACACCAGAAGATAATCAGTTGGCTAATATACTAAAGGCAGATAAAAATCTGGATGGATAGTAGGTAACTCCTTCCCATCATAGGTAGTCACACAAGAGATTATGCATGGATTGGCCAGGAGACTCACTGGGGAATTGAAGCAATGACAGAAGCATTAAAAGAATAAGTGCTAAGTGTGCGAATGACTGGAATAATCAAAAGAGTAGTAAAGAAATGTGAGTTATGTTTAAAGAACAATCCGCACGTATCCCAAAGATCTTCGCTAGGAGTCACAAAAAGAAGAAACAGTCCTGAAGACTATCGGCAAACAAACTTTTCCAAACTACTGCGACAAAATGGGTATCGGTACCTTTTAGTAATGATAGGTACTTTTTCAGACTGGCCAGAGGCTTTTCCTTGTTGCACCAATAAAGTAAGAGAGGTAGCAAAGGTATCACTTAAAGAAGTAGTACCAAGGTTTGGGGTGTCTATAGGACTATCTTTAGATAGGGGCCCACATTTCATAGCAGAAGCTGTTCAGCATTAGGGATAATATGGGATCTCCATACCCCATGGAGGCCACAATCAAGTGGGAAGGTAGAAAGAATGAATCAAAGCTTGAAGAGACAAATGAGTAAAATCTGTCAGGAAGCTCACATCAAGTGGCCAGATGCTTTACCTTTAGCCTTGCTATGGGTACGTATTCAGCCCAGGTCTAAAGAAAAGGTTAGCCCATTTGAAATCATGTATGGCAAACCTTATCAGGTGACAGAAGTAGGGGTTAATCCTGAGACTGTAGGAAGGCATTACCTGAAAGAATGTCTTCTCTCTCTAGGAAAAGTTCTCTCCTCTCTTCACAGGCATATCACTGTGAGCGCATCGCTCTCCCTGGATGTACCTGTGCACCAGTACCAGCCTGGAGACTGGGTGCACCTGAAGATGTGGTCAGACAAGCCATTGAAGGAGAGGTGGAAAGGACCCTTCCAGATTCTACTCATCACCTACACAGCCATCAAGCTTGAAGGAGTTACTCCATGCATCCATTACACCAGGATTAAACTGGCTACGTCGACCGGATGGACTGTCAAACAAGGACCTTTGCGTTTGAAACTAACTCAGGAATCATGATATGTTGGGTGATTTTCCTGATAGGAAGCTGGGACAGTAAGGGCAGGAGAATTAAATGGAAACGATGGGGGGAGATTTGATTCACACTCACGCCCACACATTGATACATCATCAGAACCTATGGGAGCAAAATATACACTTGCAAATAGTACATCAAATAACGAGGAGTATCGATAGATCAAATTGTTGTAATTGGGCAATGCAAATTCAGAAAGGAAAAGTGATGCCAGGATATTGGAATGTACCAAATAAGAAGGGATGGTATTGGATATGTGGGGATAAGGCAAGAAAGGCTCTACCTCCGAATTGGGAAGGAATTTGTACTTTAGGTGCTTTAGTTCCTAGAATGACTATCACTGATAAATTACATGAGGGTTCTGGGATTAGATCTTATATGAGAATATTTAAAAGAAGTTATAACCCCTTAGCTGAAAGGCCCACTAACTTCCGCTCCTTTGCATGGTCGTTCTTACCATGGCTGGGAGTTGGCAAATTAGAAAAGGCAATTGTAAATATCTCAGCTGAATTGGAGAATATCGAAAACAAAACCGTTGATGCCATTACTGCCCTACAGGAGGAAGTATTTCAGATAAGTAAAATTGGCATACAAAATAGAATGACTCTGGACATGCTATTAGCATCTCAGGGAGGGGTCTGCACAGTGGTAAATTCAAGTTGCTGTGTGTATGTTGATCCATCTGGCAGGATAACTGCAGATCTAAAGGAAATTTGGAAACGTACCCAGGTGCTACATCAAATCCAGAAAGATGATACTTCCTCAGGATTTTTGCAAGTATGGAATTGGCTGATTTCCTGGTTCCCTGATGTGTCAATGTGAATAAAGAAGTTGATAACAGTAGTGATTTTAGTGATACTAGAAATGGTAGGTGTGGTTGTTTTATGGCAATGCTGTGTTAAATATTGTTGTTGTTGTTGTTTTAGATACATAGATTAGGAAGTAAGGAATTATTATTCACCTAAGTCCCAAAGGGGGGAAATGTTGCCATAAGGGTGGCAGAATAATTTTTTACTGCCTTAAGAGGGGTAAATCAGTCTTTCAAAGAATACTGCTTCAAGGATGGGAAGAGGTGACAAGGAAATTTTCCAGCCAGTTAGTAGAAAACATAAGAAGATAGTGTGCACCTGGAGATAGCAAGTAAACCACTGTTTAGAAAGTTTTAACGAGCTGTTTGTCCTTGGGGTGTGTGGAACCAAACCTAAGCGGGGGGTTTCTAGTCAAAACCCTCGTTATGGAGATTAGAGGGTACCAAAACAGCAAGAACTGTTTATGAAAGGCTGAAAATGAGCCAAAATTAAATAGGGCAGTGGGAGGTGACGACCACTGACTCAGTTCAGAGCACTGAAAACTCTCCTCCCCACATCCGCAAGGAGCACGCGTGCTAATTTACATGAGAGGCTCTAGAAGGGGGTCCCTTCGGAGAGCCGGCCAAGTTAACGATCATCACACCAATATGGCTACAGATCGTCCTCCCTTTATTGCTCCGGACAGCTCAATATATACAGTTCAGCAGTGTCCCCGCGCCTGCCCCTTCACAGAGTTGGTCGGTTACAGGTTTACACGCGCCAGCGTTTTATTGGGCAGTGCCATTCCACTATGCAAGCGGCTATCACCCCCTCTTCTCCCCCCGGGGCCAGCACCTCCCGCCAAGCATCTCGCAAAGCTCTCACAAAACAGATAAAACCTCCTCCTCCCTGTGTTCCAAGGCAGCTTCAAGGACAGAGCCTCTGTTTAGGCCTACGCTGGGTTGTCCACACTTTTAAAGTTATACCGCACCTCTGCTCCACAAGAAATTCCTCTACATATCCCCCTTTTTCTTTTTGGACAACCCAGGCTTCATCCGCTAGCTTGCTTATCATTTTCTTGATTATATTTATCAAACAACTAAACATAACTAAGCCTATAACAATTAAAACTGCAATAACCAAAAATGTCTTAACTAAACTCTTAATTCATCCTGTCAAAGTTCTCACACCCATCACCCTAAATCGTACTTTGATCCTTAATCACACACTTCTAACAAAGCAAAAGGCAGTTGGTTTCCCTGCCTTGCTTTTAGCTAAAGAAAGATCACTCTGCTGGTTAGTACATAAACCTTAACACCTACTATGTGGCTTTGATTACACAACCAATATAAGCTTCATTGTTAGTCACACAAAGAGGATACATATTAATACAACAGGTAACATTGAGAACAGTCACATTTTCCCATAATTGCTCTGCCATCAGCCGTAAGCATCTTCTGCCAGTCCAATCCATATCATCGTTGGTAATCAGTACCTCAGGGTCCCATCACGTCACTGGGCGAAACAAGGGGTTCAACAGGCAGTCCCAGTGCACGGTCGTGTTGCTGCTGCGCTGTTGAAGTGACAGGATGCTGCACAGCCGCATCATGCAGGATCATGCGGTTCCCAGGTCCCTTGTCCGTTATTAATAATAACAGGACACGCAATCGAACTGGCTGCTTCCCAATCTCCCTCTGTTATAGCGTCTCTGATGACACCGCTCCATCGCTATTGCAAAGGATCCTTTATGGCTCGAGCTTGAAAATCAGGCTTGAGTGAGGGAGCTGATGGTAATGGGGGAGCTGAACTGGTTTAAAGGTTTCTTCTATTTCTTGCTGTCTAGTTGATAATTCAGCGAGTTTGTTCGGCATCTCTTTCAGGGGTTCATTCTGATCTTCCTTCTTTTCTCCCCCCCCCTTTTTTTTTTCTTTTTTTTTTTTTTTTTTTTTCTTATTAGCTCAAGTATTACTTCAGTCACTCTGTTATCACACAGGGAGAGCAGACTTTCCCCGGTCTGTTTTGATTATACTCTCCCATTCACTCCCATGCACATCTGGTGTACAAGAAGCGTCTTATCTTCATTCTCACGGACAAGCTCTCAACATGAGCTGTACCTGGCTGGTCAGGGTCTCTTTCCATAATTAGCAAGCAAGAGTTATGCACTTGTTCAGAAAAGAGCTCAGCTCAAGGACGAAAGTCTTAATTCTGCAACGCAGTGCAGTTTCTCCTTTTTTTTTTTTTTTTTTTTTTTTTTTTTTTTTCTTCCATCATCCAGTCGGGACGAGCAGGGAGTTTCTTCCTTTGCCTTTTTCCTTTCCTGCCCTCCCTCCAATGCTTCGGTCGCTGCCGCAGCAACTTTCTTTTCTGCTTGCATGATTTCTAGAGTGCATATTACGGTTTTCCAAACTGTTCCTAGTTTTTTCGCTTCCTTTCCTTCTGTTCCTCCCTCTAGAGTACAGTCCCACAAAAAGTCTCCTACTTCACGCCATTCCGTGGAACTAAAGATTAATGGCGGGTCGTTCATTTTCTCCCATTTCCGAGCCCATGGGGCTAATACGTCTCGCTCCTTTACTTTTCCTCCTCTCTTAGAGAGTATACTAAGGAGGCGAGTTGCCGCGTCCGTTTCCATCGCGGTCTTACCTTGGCAGGGGCTTGATCGGCTGCTCAAGCTCTGGTCTCCGGTGCCCTTTTGGTCACACCTGGAACTCTCCTGCCTCCAGCTCTCCGGCTCCCAAATCGGCTCACGTCCGATGCTTCGGAGTCTTCCCACATTTAAGCAATCCGCATTTAAGCGTCCATAGAGGGTCCCTTGTTCAGGCGCCAGATCTAGAAGGGGGTCCCTTCGGAGAGCCGGCCAAGTTAACGATCATCACACCAATATGGCTACAGATCGTCCTCCCTTTATTGCTCCGGACAGCTCAATATATACAGTTCAGCAGTGTCCCCGCGCCTGCCCCTTCACAGAGTTGGTCGGTTACAGGTTTACACGCGCCAGCGTTTTATTGGGCAGTGCCATTCCACTATGCAAGCGGCTATCACCCCCCTCTTCTCCCCCCGGGGCCAGCACCTCCCGCCAAGCATCTCGCAAAGCTCTCACAAAACAGATAAAACCTCCTCCTCCCTGTGTTCCAAGGCAGCTTCAAGGACAGAGCCTCTGTTTAGGCCTACGCTGGGTTGTCCACACTTTTAAAGTTATACCGCACCTCTGCTCCACAAGAAATTCCTCTACAAGAGGCGAAGCTAATTTTAATATACTGATCCAATGATGAATGTAACCATTATCACTAACCAGTGACTGTAGAATTAGTGGCAAGTTAGGCACGTTTATACTAATAAGTTACAAAATAACTATGTTGCAGTTTTCTGATGCAGTATGCTAGTTGCATCTAGCATCCAAACTTGGCCAACTTTGCTAATAAACCAGTGTCAGCTTTCTAAACTGTCATTTGGTTTAGAGAGTTACAGTATCACAGTATGCTAGCGATTGGAAGGGACCTCAAAAGATCATCTAGTCCAATCCCCCTGCCAGAGCAGGAATGCCCAGATGATGTTACACAGGAAGGCGTCCAGGAGGGTTTTGAATGTCTCCTCTCCAAGGAGACTCCACAACCTCCCTGGGCAGCCTGTGCCAGTGGTCTGTCACCCTCACTGAGAAGAAGTTTTTTCTCAAGTTTAAGCGGAACCTCTTGTGTTCCAGCTTGATTCCATTACCCCTTGTCCTCTCATTCTTTGCCACCGAGAAGAGCCTGGCTCAATCCTCGTGACACTCCCCCTTTATATATTTATAAACACTAATAAGGTCACCCCTCAGTCTCCTCTTCTCCAAACTAAAGAGTGCCAGCTCCCTCAGCCTTTCCTCATAAGGGAGATGCTCCACTCCCTGAATCATCCTAGTTGCCCTGTGCTGGACTCTCTCCAGCAGTTCCCTGTCTTTCTTGAACTGAGGGGCCCAGAACTGGACACAATATTCCAGATGGGGTCTCACCAGGGCAGAGTAGAGGGGAAGGAGAACCTCTCTCGACCTACTAACCACCCCCCTTCTAATATACCCCAGGATGCCATTGGCCTTCCTGGCCACAAGGGCACATTGCTGGCTCATGGTCATCCTGCTGTCCACCAAGACTCCCAGGTCCCTTTCCCCTACACTGCTCTCTAATAAGTCATTCCCCAACCTATACTGGAACCTGGGGTTGTTCCTGTCCAGATGCAAGACTCTACACTTACCCTTGTTATATTTCATTAAATTTTTCCCCACCCAACTCTCCAGCCTCTCCAGGTCTCGCTGGATGGCAGCACAGCCTTCTGGGCTGTCAGCCACTCCTCCCAGCTTGGTGTCATCAGCAAACTTGCTGATAGTACTCTCTAGTCCCTCATCTAAGTCATCGATGAATATATCATAGAATCATAGAATGTTAGGGATTGGAAGGGACCTCGAAAGATCATCAAGTCCAATCCCCCTGCCAGAGTAGGAATGCCTAGACTATGCCACACAGGAACGTGTCCAGGCAGGTCTTGAATGTCTCCAGAGAAGGAGACTCCACAACCTCTCTGGGCAGCCTGTTCCAGTGTTCCGTCACCCTCACTGAGAAGAAGTTTCTTCTCGAGTTTAAGCGGAACCTCTTATGTTCCAGTTTCAGCCCATTACCCCTTGTCCTATCAGTGGTTGTCACCGAGAAGAGCCTGGCTCCATCCTCGTGACACTCCCCCTTGATATATTTGTAAACATTAATGAGGTCACCCCTCAGCCTCCTCTTCTCCAAACTAAAGAGCCCCAGCTCCCTCATTCTTTTCTCATAAGGGAGATGCTCCACTCCCTGAATCATCCTAGTTGCCCTGTGCTGGACTCTCTCCAGCAGTTCCCTGTCTTTCTTGAACTGAGGGGCCCAGAACTGGACACAGTATTCCAGATGGGGTCTCACCAGGGCAGAGTAGAGGGGAAGGAGAACCTCTCTCGACCTACTAACCACTCCCCTTCTAATACACCCCAGGATGCCATTGGCCTTCCTGGCCACAAGGGCACAGTGCTGGCTCATGGCCATCCTGCTGTCCACCAAGACTCCCAGGTCCCTTTCGCCTACACTGCTCTCTAATAAGTCATTCCCCAACTTATACTGGAACCTGGGGTTGTTCCTACCCAGATGCAAGACTCTACACTTACCCTTGTTATATTTCATTAAATTTTTCCCCGCCCAACTCTCCAGCCGGTCCAGGTCTCGCTGGATGGCAGCACAGCCTTCTGGTGTGTCAGCCACTCCTCCCAGCTTGGTGTCATCAGCAAACTTGCTGATAGTACTCTCTAGTCCCTCATCCAAGTCATCGATGAATATATTGAATAATACTGGTCCCAGTACCGACCCTTGAGGCACTCCACTGGATACAGGCCTCCAACCAGACTCCGCCCCATTGACCACAACTCTTTGGCTTCTTCCCCTTAGCCAGTTCACAGTCCACCTCACTACCCGAGAATCTAGACCACACTTCCTCAGTTTAGCAGCAAGGATGCTGTGGGAGACTGTGTCAAATGCTTTACTGAAGTCAAGGTAGACCACATCCACCGCTCTGCCATCATCTATCCACCTTGTTATATCCTCGTAAAAGGCTATGAGGTTAGTCAAGCACGACTTCCCCTTGGTGAAGCCATGTTGACTGTCTCTAATGACCCTCTTATCCTTGATATGCCTTGAGATGGCACCAAGGATAAGTCGTTCCATCACTTTCCCAGGGACGGAGGTGAGGCTGACCTGTCCATAGTTATCCGGGTCCTCCTTCTTGCCCTTTTTGAAGACTGGAGTGACATTTGCTTCCCTCCAGTCCTCAGGCACCTCTCCCGTCTCCCAAGACTTGGCAAAGATGATGGAGAGTGGTCTAGCAATGACATCAGCCAGCTCCCTCAGCACCCGTGGATGCATCCCATCTGGACCCATGGATTTATGGATGTCCAGATTGCTTAATTGGTCCCTAACCCAGTCCTCATCGACTAAAGCAAACTCCTCCACTGCCCTGACTTCCTCTGGGGCCTCAGGGGAACGGGGCTCCTCAGGACAGCCTCCATCAGAATAGACAGAGACAAAGAAGGCATTCAGTAACTCTGCCTTCTCTGTATCTTCTGTCACCAAGGCACCCACCTCATTCATCAGTGGGCCTACATTGCCTCCGGTGTTAGTTTTATCTGCCATGTATTTGAAAAAGCTCTTTCTTGTGAGGGACAGCAGCTGGACTGCTGAAAACCTGGCATTGGTTGAAGATATTGACCTTGACAAATTCCCAGTGTACCCATGACATGGGAAGTTGTGTGTACTGAGTTGGGACACGTTTTTGGAACCTTCTCCCTCAAGATGTGGAGGGATGAGCCCAGCCGGAAGCTGCTCAGTGTTAACCAATTAGAACTTGAACAACAAGTGTTTAACCTATAGGCAAAGGCCACACTACCTTCTTCTAGAAGGGTGTCTTCGGAGAGCCGGCCAAGTTAACGACCATCCCACCAATATGGCTACAAGTCGTCCTCCCTTTATTGCTCCCAACAGCTCAATATATAGAGTCAAGCAGTGTCCACGCGCCTGCCCCTTCACAGAGTTGGTCAGTCACAGGTTTACACGCGCCAATGTTTTATTTGGTAGTGCCATTCAACTATGCAGGCGGCTCTCGCCCCCCCTTCTCCCCCCGGGGCCAGCACCTCCAGCCAAGCATCTCGCAAAGCTCTCACAAAACAGATAAAACCTCCTCCTCCCGGGTCCCAAGGCAGCTTCAAGGACAGAGCCTTTGTTTAGGCCTAAGCTGGGTTGTCCACACCTTTAAAGGGATACTGCACCCCTGCTCCACAAGAAATTCCCCTACAGACTTAAAAGACTTTTTTCATGGTTCAAGCTTGAAAATAAGGCTTGCGTGAGCGAGCTGGTGGTAATGGGGGAGCTGAGGGTTCAACCAGTGGTACTATATGGGAAAATGGTTGAATCTCTCGCGGGACCTTAGATATTGTTTCTGGTTGTCTCCAAAGTGACGATGAGACTGGTTTAAGGGTTTCTGCCGTTTCTTGCTGTCTAGTTGATAATTCAGCGAGTTTGTTCAGGATCTCTTTCAGGGGTTCATCTTGATCTTCCTTCTTTTCTTTCTCCCCGTTTTTTTTTCTTTTTCATCTTTCTTTTTTTCCTTTTTTTTTTTTTCTTCTTAGCTCATGTATTCCTTCAATCACTCTGTTACCACACAGTGAGAACAGACTTTCGCAGGTCTGTTTTGATTATACTCTCCCGTTCACTCCCATGCACATCTTGTGTACAAGAAGCGTCTTATCTGTTCATTCTCATGGACAAGCTCTCAACATGAGCTGTACCTGGCTGGTCAGTGTGGGGGATGGCAGCTGGACTGCTGAAAACCTGGCATTGGTTGAAGACATTGTCCTTGACAAATTCCCAGTGTACCTCTGATATGGGAAGTTGTGTGTACTGAGTCTAGACATGTTTGCGGAACCTTCTCCCTCAAGATCTGGAGGGATGAGCCCAGCTGGAAGCTGCTCAGTGTTAACCAATTAGAACTTGAACCACAAGTGTTTAACCTATAATCAATGAGATAATCTATAACCAATGAAATAACCACGCAATGAGATCATAGTTCTCCAGCTGCACACAGATTTCTAATTCCCCCTGTTTATTCCCCAGGCTTCTTGCATTGGTATACAGACACTTAAGAGATTTAATGGAGATGAATCCGTTACCGTTGCTTGTGCCTTTTACGCCTAACCCTGGGATACTTCCCCCCAGCTCATCTGTAGTGATCCGGGTTTTATCCCCTTCCAACCTAGTTTAAAGCCCTATCTATTAATCCTGCCAACTCTCCAGCAAGAATTCTCCTCCCTCTTTTAGACAGCTCTACACCGTCTATATCTATCATGCCTGGTATTGTGTAAACTTCCCCACGATCATAATACCCAAAACGTTGCTGGTGGCACCAGTCTTTGAGCCATGCATTAACTGCATGTACTTTTCTGTTCCTTTCACTATTCCTGTCACCTACTGAAGGGATAGAAGAGAAAACTACCTGTGCCCCTGATCCTTTGATCACCTGGCCTAACGACTTAAAGTCCTTTTTAATTCTCTTGGTACTTCTATGATTGATCTCATCGCTGCCAGCCTGGACAACCAACAATGGGTAGTAATCAGTGGGACTCACCAGACTGGGAAGTTTTTTGGTCATGTCCCTAATCTGAGCTCCAGGGAGGCAACAGACTTCCCTGTGGGCTAGGTCCAGGCAGCAAATGGGACCCTCTGTTCCCCTCAAGATGGAGTCACCAATGACAACTACCCTCCTTTTCTTTTTAGTTGGACTGGTCCTGATGCATGGGGCTGACTTGCTCAGCGAGGTCAGCCCCATGGCTCCACATCCATTCACCTCTTCACTTCCTTGGCTCTCCTGTTCCAGAGCCCCGTACCTATTCTGCAGAGGTAATTGGGCAGGTGAGGGATGCTGAGCAGGGACCCGCCTACCTCTCCGAGCCAGGACTCGTTTCCATTCTCCCCCATCTCTTTGGTCCCCTCCTTTGACCTGATGGCCAGAGGGGAGGGGATCCCCTGTCGCATGTGGAGAGTGCTGTGTGTGCATCAGGGAGTGGCTCCACCAATCTATCTCTCTTTCACACTCCCTGATGCTCCTTAGCCTCTCCACTTCTTCCTTTAGCTCTGCCACAAGGTGGAGAAGATCATCCAACTGACCGCCCCTCACACAGGCTCTGTCGGTTGCAGCCTCTGTCTGGGAGGCACAGGCTCAGGCACTCCCTGTAGCCGGTAGCCTGCACAGCTGCATCCTTGTGCTGAAGCACTGTTTGGGTCCCCACACTCCTTCTCTTGATGGATTTCTGTCTGGTGGCAATCATGTTAAAAAAAAAAAAAAGAACAGAAAATTACCAAAAAAAAAGAAGAAAAGAAATGACCGATAACCACTCCCTTTCACCTCTTCTGCCCAGGGTCTGTGATCCCCGCACTCCCGGAGCCACTAGTAATACCTCCCTGTGCTCGCGGTTCACGAGAGTCTGGCAGGTCCTCCCCTCCCCCACGCTCGCGCCGCTCTCCAAGAGAGGTCAGATGGCTCTGGCTGCTTTCGAGTTTCGCGGGCTGCCGGCTTCCTCCTCGCCTACGTCACTAGCGCCCACCTTACAAGATTCCCACTAAGTTCCAGGTCCTGCTCTCTCTCCTCAGCTTCACCATCCCTGGCAAAGCCTCCTCTCGCCTCAATCCGCCCAGAAACCAGAGAAACAACCGGTCTTACTGCTGCAGCTGCCACTGTCCACGCAGTCCTAAGGAGTCAGCCGCTCATGACCTATCTGTTTGGACTATGAAATGCTTAGGATATGGATCGTATCATTTAATGTGCCATCTAACTCATGCAAGGCAGAACAAACAGAGAAGTTTGCCGCATTTAAATTGGAAATGTTAAAATATAATTGTAATCAGTCAGTTCTGGGACAAGCTCATGGAGTCCCTTTACCACCAAGGATTTGTTTGCTGAAGTTCACACTGGTGTGGATATATCTTTATTTCACTCCATCAGTTCATGTGGATACACCATCTGCACCTCCAGGCACTCTCTCAAAGTAGGTAGTAGTAGAAAAAGCCGCAAGGGGGAGGAGAGGGATGTGTACCACAATAATGGAAACTTGGCTAATGTGGGGGATGGCAGCTGGACTGCTGAAAACCTGGCATTGGTTGAAGACATTGACCTTGACAAATTCCCAGTGTACCCTTGAGATGGGAAGTTGTGTGTACTGAGTTTGGACACATTTGTGGAACCTTCTCCCTCAAGATCCGGAGGGATGAGCCCAGCCGGAAGCTGCTCAGTGTTAACCAATTAGAACTTGAACCACAAGTGTTTAACCTATAGGCAAAGGCCACGCTACCTTCTTTTACTACCTTCAACTATGTATAAAAGGCACATCCTTTGTATAATAAAGCAGCCATTTTTGAGCCACTTTGATCACCATACAGACGTGTTGTATCCGTCTCTACAACGACATCTGGTGAAGCCAACATGTCGACGTGCTGGCATGTCGACATGTTGACGTTCTAAGAAAAACGATGTGATAACAGAAAAAAGGCGAAAAAACGGTGTTTTGGGCTGCAGGTCGACGTGCAGCAGAGACGGAGCCCGGCGTAGCTGAGAGCAGTGGGAATCTGCTTTGGTCTGGACCTGAAAGTTAAGACACCTGGAAAAGTGAGCCGCCGGGAACAGGGTTTAAGAAATATGGGTCAACATATTTCTAAAGAGGAAGACTCTGTTTTGTGCCTCTGGAAAGCTCTTCTTGCTAAAAGAGGAGTCAAGTGTAGTGATTTTGCACTACGGCGTATGTTACTGTGGAGTAAAAAGCAGGGATTTGAGGCATCTGCGTCTGTCACTTTGAGTGTTTCTGCTTGGCAAGAGGTGGGGCAAAAGTTATGGGATGCAGTTTCTTTAGGATCAGTGGACACTTCTGAGTTAGCTACTACTTGGCGATTATTGAGTGAGACTCTGAAAGAAATGAGAGCGGAGCGACAGTTAAAAAAAAAAGAATTACAGGAGATTTCGGGGAAGGCAGCTGCTGGGGCCCCCCGTGAGAAAAAAATGGAGGAGGTTGAAGGAAGGATGGAGGCTTTGCAGCTCCCTCCTCCCTCGGACTCTAACAAAAAATCAGATTCGACCTCTCCAACACAGAAATTGTCAGAGAGCAAATGCCTTTCCCTGCAGTACTTTTTAGACAATAAACCAAGATATAAGACACCTGCACAGCAATTAGCAGAGTTACCATCAGAAGGCAGTTGTGTTGAAAACCTGCCAGCCCCTTTTGATGTGAAAGAAGGAGGTTTTTCAGCCCAGCCATCCGCTGTTGCCTCTCAGTACCCTCCCTTGCCAGATAGCGATAACAGTGAAGATGAAGGGAGGATAGTTCCTCTTCAGTCATGTACACAGGAGGGTGGCCCCGTCTGTTGCCCAGAAAAGCGAACAGGAAAGGCACCCCCCTGGAGGTTACCCCCAGCTACTGTGACTGTTCTACCCCATAATCCCACGCGATTTTGGAAGCATGTTCGGAAAAAAGCTGCTGAAGTAGGAGATTGGAATTTGGTAGAGAAGCTTAACCTTCCGCGAGAAACGTGCCCTGATCTGGGACCCCCTGACCTTGAAACTATGGCATATCCTGTGTTTAAAGTGGCACCGAACACAGGGCAGCGCGATCAGCACTCTCCCATTGCTTAGAAAGTAGTCCAAGATCTGCAGGCAAAGGCAGCAAAATTTGGCATTAATTCTCCAGAGGTGATGCAGCGTATACCAGTACTCAATACAGATTTGTTGTGTCCATATGATATTGCGCATTTAGCACAAGTACTGTTTCAGCCGATTCAGTATTCGTTTTTTTACTCTACCTGGAGACAATTGGCACAAAAAATAGCTCTAGAAAATATGCAGCTGCCTCAGGGAGATCCAAGACAAGGAGCAGGACTGGATGCATTAATGGGAACTAATGCTTTTGCTAATCCTCAAGTTCAGGCACAATGGCCTCCACTATTATTAGAACAGACTCAGCGGGTTGGAATGTCAGCACTGATAAAAACTATGGAGATGGCCGAGCTGCGGCAGAGATATGTTACTATACAACAACAACCAAAGGAACCCTTTTTACAGTTTGTAGAAAAAGTAGCTGCGGCAATTGAAAAACAAGTTGATGATGAAGGGCTGCACCAGGTGTTAGTTAAACAGTTAGCAAAAGATAATGCGAACGAAGACTGTCAAAAAATAATAGAAGCCTTGCTAGGAGATCCCTCTGTTGCTGATATGGTCTCGGCCTGCTCTGAAGTTGGTACAGTTGAACACAAGATGGCAGCTCTCGTCAGAGTTATTAGACAGAAACCAAAATGTTATGGGTGTGGTGAAGAAGGACACCTCAAAAATAATTGCCCACAACGACCATTGAAAACAAATAGTCCCAATGCTAACACAAAGGGAGTGACCTGCAATCGTTGCGGAAAAGCTGGTCATTTGGCAAAAAAATGCAGATCAAAATATCACGTGAATGGACAGCCCCTCTCGGGAAACGGGAAGAAGAGGGCGAGGGGGCGCGCACAGACACAAGTGCCTCTCACCAAGCCATTTCTCAGGGTGGGTCAGCAAACCTTCCCCTCTGCGACCGCCTCACCGGAAAAACTAGTGGATCGGCAGGGATGGATATATCCACCGCCGACACAGTAACTATTGGGACTAAAGAAGTTATGAAAGTTCCTATGGATGCCTTTGGCCCCATAGGAAGAGGATTAAGTGCTTTACTAATTGGACGCTCAAGTAGTACAGTCAATGGCATTATTGTACATGTTGGTGTTATTGACGCTGATTATACTGGACAAATCTGTGCTATGGTTTCAACACCATATCCCCCTGTGACTATCCCAAAGGGGACACGAATTGCTCAACTTGTTCCTTTTTAAGTTCTGTTCCTAATACAGAGCAAAAAGAACGATGAGACAGAGGCTTTGGATCGAATGGCTTGCCTCAAGTGTTTTGGTCTCAGACAGCAGTTACCTCTCAACGGTCACAGCTGCTTTGTACAGTGACAATGAAAGGACATTCTCCATCATCGGTGCAGCTGTCAGGACTGTTGGACACCGGAGCGGGCGTAACTATTATATCCCAACATTCATGGCCATCTATCTGGCCTGTTGGTAACATAGGAATAGGGGTGGTTGGCTTGGGTGGTGCTGCTCAGAGTGGAATGTCAGCTAATACAGTTCTTGTTACTAACCCAGAGGGCCAGACGGCTACAATTTGGCCTTAGGCGACATACGGCCTGTTGAACTTATGGGGTAGAGATTGTCTTTCCCAGTGGGGAGTTAAAATTACCACGGATTTTTGACGGGGGCCGCTGTGTTGCAGGGCGTTCAACAGCTCACCCTTGCCTTGACTCACTGACAAACCTGCGTGGGTGGATCAGTGGCCCCTGAATTGTGAAAAATTACAGGCCCTGCAGGATTTAGTACAAGAACAATTAGCTGCGGGACATATCGAACCCTCTCACAGTCCTTGGAATACTCCAGTGCTTGTCATTAAAAAGAAATCTGGCAAGTGGTGACTTTTACATGACCTGACGCAGGTAAATGCTATAATGACTACCATGGGAGCCTTACAGCCAGATCTCCCCTCTCCAGCCATGATCCCCTTGGAGTGGGACATAATTGTAATGGACTTAAAAGACTGTTTTTTTACAATACCATTGGCAGAGCAAGACAAAGAGAAATTTGGATTTTCTGTGCCTTCTGTCAATCATGAGGCACCTTCACAAAGATATCAGTGGAAAGTTCTGCCACAAGGCATGAAAAATTCACCAACAACTTGTCAGTGGTTTGTTGCACAAGCATTGTCACCTGTTCGGAAAGCATTTCCGGAAGACTATTGTTACCATTACACGGATGATATCTTGTTAGCTGCCTCTGACAAAAGCCGGTTAAGTAAAATGCAAAAAATGGCCACTCATTGCTTGCAACAGTTTGGATTGGTCATAGCACCTGAAAAAAATTCAACCCATAGCACCATGGAAATACTTAGGCATGATTGTTTAAAATGCGCAGGTTATGCCTCAGCCGTGCTCGTGGCATGTGCGCATGCTTCAAAAACAAAAAGGGGGAATGGCAAGGGAACCACCACAGGCACGTCTGGACAAAGTTCTTTATGTTCTTAACTTTTTACAGCACAGTGATGACTTTGATACTTCTCCTATCTTCTGACATTTCTCTTCTCTTTTCTTGAAATTGCAAGTTCAAAAAGGTGTCAAAGTCCAAATGAAGGACTTGGTAACAGGTCAATGGCAGGGGCCATTTGATTTGATAACCTGGGGAAGGGGTTATGCTTGTGTCTCTACAGATAATGGTCCTCATTGGTGTCCTGCTCGTTGCGTGCGGCCTCTTCTGGATTCCCGGAAGACCCCATGATATCCCACCAGCCTGGCATGGGACCAATGTTTGGGTGACTTTGATGCACCAACTTATCCAGAGCAGCTTTTGTGTTTCTCTTGCTCAGCCCTATCAGCCTTTTCATACCTGCTTAATAGGTGTTCCATTGAATGATTCAGAAGCGCATTTGTTAGTAGCTCAGCGTGGCATGGGAGGATTATCTGTTACAAAGAAATGTAATGGCAGTATGCAAAATTGCACCCTTGGGTTTTTTGACTGGGCCACCAAATTACCAAAAGGCAGGGAGCTGGAAGAATTAGAGATTTTGGGAACTTTGACCACATGATCATGCTTGTATGTTAGTAGCACTGGTTGGCATGCCTCCAGTGGGTTACCCCTGACAGTGAACAGTGATACCAAAGTATCTGACGTTACACCTTTGTCCCCTTTTTGGCAGAATGCCTCTCAGTGGTGTCAGCATGTTGCTGGAAACAAGAGCCACTCAGTAACGGGAATCGGATCTGCATCACGACTGCCAAAAGGATTGTTCTTACTGTGCGGGGAGCGAACTTGGGCTGGCATACCAACCAGGGCTGTGGGAGGTCCTTGTACTTTTGGTCACTTGGCCATGATGACATCACCTATGAAAATGCTATTAAATCACAGTGATTTGCATGCCTTTTCTCGAGGGCGTGTGAAAAGATCAGCGACACTGCTGAAAAATCATGATAACAATGTGCAGCTTTGGAATACTGCAGAACGTATTTTTGCTTCTATTTTTGCCCCTGGTGTAGCAGTTGCAAATGCACTAACAATCTTAAATAAAATGGCTTGCTGGATAGCAAAGAATGCTAATTTAACCTCTGAAGTTTTGTCGCAATTGGCTAACGATGTGAGCTCAATAAGGCATGCTACCTTGCAGAACCGCGCAGCAATGGATTTCTTGCTTCTGGCACACGGGCATGGATGCGAAGAATTTGACGGAATGTGTTGCATGAATCTGGAAGATCATTTGGAATCCGTCCACAAGAAAATGCAAGATCTAAAAGTCATGACTCGACAGATTCAAGAAGACACAGGGTTTTTGGCATTGAAAAGTTGTTTGGGCAATGGGGTTTGTCAGGGTCTTTAATGTCTTTGGTTAAAACAGGATTTTTAATAGTGCTTGTGGTTGTAATCATGCTCTTAATGCTACCCTACCTGATCACTCTGATGCGAAGGGCCCTGCATCAGACTGTTGAGGCAGCGTTTGTAGCTCAAAAACAAAAAGGGGGAATTGTGGGGGATGGCAGTTGGACTGCTGAAAACCTGGCATGGGTTGAAGACATTGACCTTGACAAATTCCCAGTGTACCCTTGAGATGGGAAGTTGTGTGTACTGAGTTTGGACACGTTTGCGGAACCTTCTCCCTCAAGATCCGGAGGGATGAGCCCAGCCGGAAGCTGCTCAGTGTTAACCAATTAGAACTTGAACCACAAGTGTTTAACCTATAGGCAAAGGCCACGCTACCTTCTTCTACTACCTTCGACTATGTATAAAAGGCACACCCTTTGTATAATAAAGGAGCCATTTTTGAGCCACTTTGATCACCATACAGATGTGTCGTGTCTGTCTCTACAATGACACTTTCTGCTGTCCTGCAGAGAAATGGAAAATACCTGCAGGAATTTAAAGGGGAAAAAACAAACATCGCAAGAAAAATCAAAGGCAGAGTTTCCTCTGACTGCACACATGAAGGTTTACTTCCAATTGACTTGCTGCTACTTATCTCTCAGCAATAATATGCATTTGCCGATCTCAAGCTCTTAAAAAAACCCAGTGCAATAATAATTACCATAAAATGAGTTTATGCTCAGTGGGTTGAGCGTGGTGCTTGAAACACCAAAGGGTCGTGGGTTCGATTCCCGTTCAGTTCTCACTTTTGCCTGACCTAGTCGAGAGGTGGTGTCCCTGCCCACAACAGGGAGGTTGGATTAAAATGATCTCTAAGGTCCCTTCCAGCCCAGGCCATTCTATGATTCTAAAGCAGGACATTATGTCTATGATGGAAGCTCCAAAGAAACTTTATCAGGTTATGCTTAAAGAAAGAAGGAGGTAGAAAATGAAGTATTTGCAGACACAAGAAAATAGATGGAACAGCAAATGCAGGGAGGGGAAAGAAAAAGGAAATACAACAAAAACAGAAATGCTGTTCATCTGGGGCTTGTTAAATGCTACATGACAGGCAACGAATGCTGAAGAATTGTTTTGTTTCATTTAGTGTCACGATTTCAGTGCCCTTCCAGACTGACAGCGTGTTTCCATATCCAAAGGAAAAGACAATTTTAGTGATGCTGAAGACACTGGGCTCAAGCAACCCTGCTGCAGGTGGGAGAGCAGCAGCTGCAGCACTTGCCAACATCCCAGCAGGAGAGTTGTGCCCGGGGAGGTTCAGGTTGGATATTAGGAAGAATTTCTTTACTGAAAGGGTTGTCAGGTATTGGAACAACCTGGCCAGGGAGGTGGTTCAGTCACCGTCCCCGGAGGTTGGCACCCAACGTGGCGCAAGAGGCAATATAAACACCGATCAGGCTCAGAATACTTTGCCAGTTATTTCAAAACGGCTGGGCTCTGATATGTTGCCCGAATAGTTTAAATTCCATCTGGCGTGATTGAGAGCATATCAGATCTTTTCTTTGAAAGTTCTGAAGGGTTAGAAGAGAAAACCGGACAGCTCACATCATGTTATCTGTCGGTGAAATGTTATGTCATGTCCTTTTAAATGTGGATTCCTCAATGGGTGTCAAAATTTTGTCCAAACTCTCGAGTGTGATTTGGTACATCTTTCTGTGGTTTGCCTGTTCTGGTTACATAAAGAGAATTTTCACTGTGCTGAGTTTTTTAGTGTTGGTGTATTCTGCAATAATTTGGATGATCGGCATACCTGAATACCTTAAGAACACAATGATGAATTTCGTTTCTAACTACACTTTCAATTTCACCTTAAGAAATTATACTCATTTATTTGCTAATCTGAGTCTACCAGGTTTTGAGGATTGTGATTGTCAATGCAGTTATTTTGATCAAAAGATTGAATTGTTACTGATTCTGATGTTAGTACCCATGAATCTCTTGGCATTGTGGTGTTTCTGTAGGAATTTGTGCAAGTCATTGAGTATCACCATGTCCTTTCGCACTCAGTCTGTATCAGCAAATGTCGCCCCTGTGACTAGAAAGAAACATCGTAAAAAGTCAATTGCCCTAACAACAGATGACACAGATCCAGGACAAGGTCCTTCTAAAGTAGCACCATCAGATGACTCAGATTCAGAATCAGAAAGGAAAGCTGGTACCCCTGTAACTGGGAAGAAACATCTAACAAAGACAAATTGCCCAACATCAGACAATTCTGATCCAGGAGAGCAGCCACTGGATGGCAGGAAACATATCCCGTGCCTCACGTCACTGCCAGAAACACTATCTTGGGCCTAGAAAAGCAGATCTTGTGGCGACACGGCACTCCAGAAAGAATTGAATCAGATAATGGGACTCATTTCAAAAACAATCTTACAGACAATTGGGCTAAAGAACATGGTATTGAATGGGTGTATCATATCCCTTATCATGCACCAGCCTCTGGGAAAATTGAACAATACAATGGACTGTTAAAAACTACTCTGAAAGCAATGGGAGGTGGAACTTTTAAAAACTGGGACAAGCATTTAGCACAGGCCACCTGGTTAGTTAACACCAGAGGATCCATCAATCGTGCTGGTCCTGCTCATTCAGAGCCTTTACATAGAGTAGAGGGAGATAAAGTCCCTGTGGTGTATGAAAGGAATTTGTTGGGGAAGACTGTCTGGGTATTTCCTGCTTCGGGCAAAGGCAAACCCATTCGTGGGGTTGCTTTCGCTCAAGGACCTGGGACTACTTGGTGGGTGATGATGAAAGACAGTGAAGTTCAATGTGTACCTCAAGGGAATTTAACTCTGGATGAGAACACTCGATTTAATCCTGCATGATGTTGTTACATAATACTAACAGTGTTCAATAAGTGTTTTTCAGAATAATAACCACTGATGACCAGAGCTGACCTCATCAAGTGACATCCAGCAACTGAGCTGGCCTCATCGAGTGACGTCTAGTAACTTCTTTGAAGTGAACCTACAACTTATGGACACGAATCTCACATGAATCTTCCTGCCCTGAGAGACTGCTATGATGGATGGAACCCACGATTCTGAACTTCATGAACTTACTGAAATTTTCCTTTAAGTAGATCATTAGCTCGTGATCAGTATGACATAAATGGTATGGAATAAGGGGTGGAATGTCCTGGGTTTAGCTAAAAACCCAGTCCTGTTTAGTGATTTTTACTTTCCAGTTTAGTGTCTTCTCAAAGGCTGCACGTTCTGAAGTCAGCAGCATGGTTTTGCAGACAGTGTCTGCTACTGGCAGTGATAACACCTGATGTTTACAGTCACTGCCTGGGACTGGGATGCAGAAAGGTTCTTGCTGATACTTATTCCTGTAGTGATCAAGGCCACTGCTGGCTCTTGTGTGCCACACTGGGGGTGTCGGGTAGTAAGAGGGGGCACAAGGAAGTAAAAGGTTGCACCTCCAGGGAGTAATAGACAGGACAGGTGACCAACGAGAGTATTCCATCCCATATACGTCATATTCAGTATAAAACTGAGGGATCACAGGGGTTTAGGCCTCTTTTCTTCAGTAGTCGGCATCCAGGGAGGACTCTGTCCAATCTCCTGCTTTTGATCCGGATCCTGAATTCCCAAATCCAGCTCCCTGTATCCAGCTCCCACCGCTGCTGAGCCTGGGGCTTCCCCAGTGCCTCCTGCTCTGCAGCACCAGTGGAGATTGCTGTCGGGGGAGAGTTGGGCTCAATATCAGATTTGTATATATGTATATAGTTCACTATTTTTATTATTTCCTAATTCATTAAAGCCATTTTAATTTTATTTTTCCAATCCCTAAGTCTCTCTGCCACATTCCCTTTTTCTTTCCATTTGGTGGGGGGAGAAAGGGTTAGAGAGTGTCTGCCTGCGTTTTAGTGGCCTGCCGAGTCCTAATCCATGACACAGGCATATCTTCTTACTCCTTAAGTGGCCACTGAATAAATGCCACATCCCCAGTTCACAGCCCCTTTTTACATCACTGCCATTACCAGTCCTTTGTGTACCCACATTCTGTTACTTAAATTGCTTGCACTTTGTGCTGTGTGTATTCAAACTGTTGCAAGAATGCTGAAGTGGTATTTCAAAGCACTGGAGACTTGGCTGAAATTATTATTTTTCAAGTCCTGACAGAGCTTGTTTCTCAGGGGGAAAAGATAAATTCAGGAGTTACTCTATGAGGTGCGGGACAACTGATCCTCACCCACCAGATACCAACAGCTCAGGTTATGCTCAGCTCTCCATCCTTATATTACAGGCCTGTATATAAGCCCTACATCTGTAAGTGAGGTGGTAAACTCAAAGATGCTGCTCCCATGCACAAGAGAAATGTGTACATTGGGCCAAACTCTCCTGGCAAAAATCCACAGAGGACAGTGGACTGATGCCAGCTGAAGATCCTTCCTACTGGTTTAAATGCATTGTTCCCTGCTGCTGGTAGTTGCTTTGCTGGAGTTCGTGCTGATTAAATCAGCAGTCCTCTCCCCATCTTCTCAGAGCATTCATCTGCTGGTGGTTTGTTTTTTTGTGTATTTTTTCTGTTTTTTCCTTTATTTTGTTCTAATGGCCAGATTAGGCCAGTGCTGTCCCAAAGCACTCCCAGTCTGCACACAAGATATGAGCATGGCACCAGCCAGCTCAGATCTCATGATACAGGTGCAAGCTGGATAGAGCCACGTTTGGCCCACAATTCATTTCTTTCAGACTCCTTATCTTCCTGCAATTCAAGTCTCACCCTGAGCATAACCACACTACAAGGTGGGGTTTTTTGTTGTTGGGTTTGGGTTTTTTGCACAGAGTTTCCTTATAGTTAGCTTTATTTAACCTCATGTTCTCCATAGTCCTTGCACAGTAGACAATGATTTGCAAGCCTTTTTTTCTCCCTGCATGGCCATGGAGGTATTGCTCGTGACACCTTTGCTGTCACCAAGGATGGTCTCGCACAAGCGCTAGTTCCCCTAAGACTTCTCCAAGTACTCGGGGAGGAAAGGGAAGAGGAAATAAGATATTGTTAGGTGCTAAGAAGACAGCCCATCCTTCTCAATAGGTGGGAAAAATCTCTTCTCAATGTACTATAGGGCAAAGCCTCTGCTCTGTCTAAAGAGATCTTTCTCATGTGCATGGAGTATGCCATTTAGCAGAATTCTAAGAAAAAAATCCCTTTTTTGCTTGGTGGTGGGTTTTTTTGTTTGGGTTTTTTCCAAGTTCAGCTTCTAAAATAAATACTCTGGAGTAAGTAACATTAATCTCCCTGGGCTCTGCCTTGAGTCAACAGGAAATGTTGATGCTTCAAAAAGTGATTTAGAGTTACCAGAATTTTGGTCTAAGTCATTCTGCTGGGAAGACTGTCTCCAGGGAGATCTGTTGGCAATTAGCCTCAGCAAGGCTTCAAGTAGCCATTTGAGCATCCCTCAAGTATGTAAGTGGGAACCTTCTGCACAGTGAGGGATCCAAGCTGCATGAGCAGGAAACCCAAGTCATGCCCTGAGCTCTAATCAGAAGACATCTACATCCCAGATGAATTTCATAGAATCATAGAATGGCCTAGGCTGGAAGGGACCTCAGAGATCATTTTAATCCAGCCTCCCTGTCGTGGGCAGGGATGCCTCTCAACTAGATCAGGCAACACATGAGGACCGAACGGGACTTGAACCCGCGACCTTTGGTGTTTCAGCACCACGCTCAACCGAGTGAGCTAAACTGGCCCTCAATTTGTCCAAGTTTTGGAGATATTGTTTTTTTCATCAAATCTGGGTTCCTATCTGAACTCATGACGCCTATGTGTTACTAAGGAGGCAGAGGTGAAGTATTTGTACTGTGATAAAGCCTCAGCTCAACCAAAGCTCCTTGAACACCTTCAACAGAAAACACCACTACACTCAAAATAACATGAATAATCACCAGGTATCCCTCCCCCACCAGTACTACCTAAAACACTTGAAATAAATTTGTTTTAAAGACTAAGTGTAGGGGACATGACTGGATTTTCTTTCTTTTCCCCTCCTTTTCCTTGACTTAATGAAAAAAAAACAAACTAAAAAGATCAATTTTTATGCAAACTTAAAAGCACCAAAAATTTATCTCCAGAAGAGTAATTCAAGAAAACTATATGCATCTGGAAGAAAATGAGACTTATAATGGAAGTATGTTTTGAAGCATAACTATATATAGTGTTGCTAACACAATGCTGTAATCAAGAATAATGAAGCCCTTCCCCCAGTATACAGGAATGGATTCAATTGTTCACTATGCACATACCTATATTTTCAAAGTGTAGTTGAAAGCTTTAACTGTCAAAAGGTTCAAGCATTAGCACTCAGACACAAAGTAGTTTAGAAGTGGACTCCTCCATTTATCACTCATGTAATAATTAATCTTAAATCTCAATTACACACAAAAGTAGAAGAGGCCCAGATGAACTTTTGAACCCTTCCAAATTGGTTCATCTGAAAGGATAGTTCAAGATATCCTCACGGCATACACAGCGGTGCAGGATGATACCCACTCTGTATTACCTTCTCTGGGACTTGGCAAACCTTGCAAAGATTATGCCTCCGATACAAACTGTTTGAGCAGGTTTTAATCCTACCCTCCCATCTCTGCTTCCAGGAGAAAGGAGAAATATGGAAAATAACAGGACTCACCTTTTTGGAGTGTGATTTGTCCTCTTTAGCTGCTTTGCTATTTTTACTAGCTCTGGAAAGCTTCTGCTCCCCAGACTGCTTGATTGTGATTTTGATCTCAGGAGGGCAAATATAGTTCTCCAAGTTCTTTGGTGGCTTCTTAGCTCTCTTGGTGGTCTGGATCTTTAGTTTTAAACTCCCCTCCGTGAAGTTAGCCTCCTTGATGGAAAATTCCTGCTCCTCCAGGCTATCTCCTGCCACCCATTTCTCACTGTCTGCATTGGAAGTGGTATCCATGTCTCTCCCAGAACCCAGCTCGTAATCTTCCTCAGGCTCCAGCCTCTCACTGCTCACCACGATCCCTTTCCCAGAGCCCACTGTGGACAGCACCATCTCCCCACCACAGCCAGAGGCAGGCGGAGGTTTCGCAGAGGTAACAGCAGCTGACAGAAAGTCTGCCTCACCTCCCCTTTGCCAGGAACTGCCCAAAGTCTCCTTGGGCTCCATTAGCAATACCACAATGCCCTGGAGTTTTATCAGAGGGAAGGGAAGCACAGGAAGGGATAAGGAGAGCAAAGACGGGTACAATCCCAGGGAACAAATAGTAACTGTCCACCAAATCCAACGTCCCAATCGTCCAGATGCTGCAAGGAGCTCAGAAGAGACCAAATCTGCCACTGTCAAAAGAAAGGAGAAGAAAAAAAAAAAAAAAGTAGTTAGCACACACACACACTAACAGATGCAAGTGTAGAGATGACTGAAACAAAGAGAGATGCCCTCCACTACCAGCTATTCTGGCGGGGAATCTGCTTCGTATAAATTATTCATTAAACACCAGGCCAGGCACATACTATCTGCACCCCAAGATGCTCCCTGGGGCACTGGAAGTGCAGAAGGATCTACCTGAGTCTCTTGCAGGACATACTAGGGACTCGAGTACTGAGGGCAATGGAAAAAAAGCTAAACTCAATGTTTTCCAGAGTTCCTCACACCCCTGGGTACTGCTGCTCTGTGGCAAGGGCTGAAGACAAGATTGTACTCTCATCCTTTCAAACGCAAACTTTCTTTAAAGCATCACAGGTAGAAACCTTTGAGGTGGAAGTACTTGTATCCAGTACCTTACTAAGTCTCAGCCAAAGATAAGAGAAGAAGCTGTGAATGTTCTAAGCATCCTAGACTTCCATGAAATCATTGGATGACCTCCACCAAGGTTCCAGCAGATACAAATTCAAATAAAGTTCCCATAAATAGCACAAGCTGACAGCCCAAAGAGGAGAAAAAAAGAAAAGACAAAGAACTATCATGGAGCCTGAGGTGCCACCTAGCCTAGAAGTAGCTTCTGTAGGTCACAGTATATAGAAACACATCACAAAAGCACTTAAGTTGCCCCTTTTCTGGCAATAAGGAGACCCATTTCCAAGAGTTATTGCCACTGGTTACTTTTAAGTTGATCATTAAGATCTAAAAAAATCCAAGTTCTCTTACATATTTACTTTGCCTCCCTGTACAGTCAGTAAGCCCCTCTATTTCACCACTTTTAAAACAAAGACCACACCCTATTCAAGCCCAATGAAGGGTAGGTTAGTTAATGCCCTTACATAGTTTTGAACCCAAGTGCTCACCATGTGGTAGCCATTAATTACTAATGCAATTAGTATGTTAAAGCCATCCAGCTGTAAGGAGCTGCTCCACCTAATTGACTAACCTTACACCTTGCCTCTCCTTTGTGCCTATGGAGGTGATGGGAGTCACGGTTACCTTCCTCTTCCAACTGGTCCAATTAAAAAAAAAAAAAGCTGACCTATTTATCTGCTATTTTGCATTCTTAATCTCCTTGGAGAGGGACAAAGTATATACACACTCCTAGGCTGCAACACAAACACAAGGTGGTAAAAGCTCTGCGGTGCAGCATTCTAAGGAGTTACTGCTCTGGTATGTATGCAAGTACAATGGGCACTCTGTGCCAGCCTCGCCCACAGGCTTTTAACCTCTTTCACTGCTGGTAAAGAAGAGAAGTCTTCTGGAAGACAGCATCTAGCTCAGCAGGGAGGGCAGCAGAATGAGTCTGCAGCCACCAAGGGTGCAGGGAAGGGACTACAGCATAGTGAACCAACACACCTGGGACCCTACGTTGAATGCAAGCTGTAATAAAACTCACGGCACCGAGCTGGGAAGGATCTCTTGGATTTTGAGTCACTAGGTAATGTTTTATGGATGGTGAATAAAAAGCTAAGCTTCTGCTCCAAAGTCATATTGTGGGTCTTGGACTCAAGCTCTGGGTCACGATGCCCAAACACTCTTGGCTGTGTGCCTCCAGGTCAGTAGAAACAAGCAACGGGTGACTAAAGTTACTGCATTACACAAGTGGCTGGTGAGTTCAAGCCAAATACACTTTAAAATGACACTTAAAAATATCAGCCTTGTGTTCTGCTGAGAGCCTGCAGATAATGATATCACTGGACCTGCAGGTAGCAACAAATAATCCTGTGCTCCAATGCCACACAGAATTATCTGGGTCATTGTTTCAGGTCTCTCCTTACTTTCCTCCAGGGCTAATAGTTAAATGGTTTAGGTGAAGAAACATTATACTCATCTTCCTTATTTGAGCAGGCTACCTGCACTTGGACTAATTAGGAAACCTCATTTCAGGTTTCCGGCTGTGTAACTTCTTTAGGAAACCTCCTCATCTTCCTTCTCCAGCCTGCCTGGGAGCAGAAGCGCTGAAGGGACAGCAACGAGTGCTTTTCCTCCAGCAGCTCTTCTGCCTTAGCTGGTAATGTGCAGAGCTGGAAATTTAGGAAGGAAACAGATTTTCCAGGAGACCCCTAGCTCTATTTTAAACCCCCAAGAGATGGGAGCTGTCTAGACTTTTAAGTGCTCACCCAAACTGCCCTTCCAGGCCTCCGAGGCTCACCAGCATCAAGTACTGCTCAATAAGCAACTACAGAGACATTTTACCATCCGAATTAAGCTTGCGGAGGAAACTGTTACCGCTAGCAGGCTTCCTGCAGTCAAGTTCAATTTGAGGAGGATAATTCACAGGTGAATGACAACAAATTTCACAGAAGTTGGCATTAGCTCTTAATTAGGGAGAGATTCACGCTTCCTCTGATAAGTACTGAGAAATAATCAAGTGCCTGTGTGCTTAGCTTTGCTACGGCTGCTCAAATGTTTCTTACCAGCTCCTCTGGGCACCTCAAACACATTTCTGGAGGCAAAGGCCTGAGGACAAGACCTCCCTTTGGGTCATACTAGATGCGTCCCATTTTAAGGGTTCTGAAGACACTTCCTTCTCCTGCCTCAGGCAATTACTCCTGCTTGCAAGTATTCATATGCTATGAAGTGATTAAACTGAAAATTTGAGGAGAACAAAGCCTGAGGGGAGAGCCCACAGTAGTGGAGAGAAATCCACCTCTTTGGGATTCTCTATGAAATGAAAGCGAGCTTGGCAGGGCTTCTGCCCTCGTTGCAGGAGCAACCACATCAGTAACAAGCAAATGCTGATTAGACAAATGCACGTGAGACAGGTTCAGCTGCCCTGCATTTGTGTGGCTCCTCTGATTTGCTCAAGCAAATAGCTTGAAGCAATACTAAGATGCTGCCTAAATCCTATAGTCAGCTAATCCCAGCCCTGACTGTGGCTACTGAGACTGCTATAATTTTATCCATAGAATCCAAAATGCTTTAAGATGAAAAAGAAGCAGGTTCGAGTGAGGGGAAACTGAGGCATGAATCTGAGAGTTTCACAGTGAACACGAAATGGAGCACACATCTCTAACCCCATGTCTATCATGTTGCCTTTGGATTTCACATTCTCTCATGCGACACACAGTTAAATCCCTGATCTTTGTAAAATATCAGAAATCCTGGAAGCCTCTTTACACTCAGTTTTTTTAAAACCATTCACCACAAAGCACTGGAGACTATACAGCAATATTTAATGATGAGATATTACCTTTCACTCCAAAGACTCCCAAATTGTTCCTTGATTATATATGTGAAGCCGTGGAAGAACTGTAGCTTTAATTGGTATGTAAAAGACTCAATATGCTGGGGCAAACAGAATCAGTGGGACAATGGGACAATGGAGGTGTGAGATAGGTATTCCACAAGGGGAGCTTTTCCCAGAACCTTTTCCTCAAGGACAGGATGCTCTTATCTTCAATCAGTGGGACAATGGAGGTGTGAGATAAAGTATTCCACAAGGGGAGCTTTTCCCGGAACCTTTTCCTCAAGGACAGGATGCTCTTATCTTCAAAGATGGAATGAGATATGCAGAACCAGCCTAGGAGTTAACTGAATGGAGCTCATCAACGGGACACCTCGATGAGGACTACAATGACGACCACCGAAAGACTGTATTATGCATGCGGGAGTGGGCGGCAACATGTTAATGAGTTCTCGGAAATTGCATGAATATGTATGTCTAAACTGCATAAAAGCTGTACGTCTGGCCTTTCTCAGGGCACACACTAGACGGAGCTATCCTCTGTGTGTCCTGCGCAGCAATAAAGAATACCTGCTTAATAGACATCAAGGCTATTAAGTTCTGATTTCAGCTTTTCACGGCATCAGTTTGGCACCCCAGATGGGACCCTCTCTGCTCGGCTGCGGGACCCACTGAGAACAGGACTCCCTAGGGTACCCCCGGGATTTCCCGGAGGGACTCCTCGCCTCAATCGGATCTCTGCGGGAGCAGACAAGGACCATCTAAAGGAATAAGGTATTCTTTAAATGTTTGTTTTGTTTGGTTTTGTTTTTTCCCGGGTTTCTGGTACGTTGGGTACGGGCTCAGGTCGGGCTAAGTACTTTTGCAATAGCGTACTCTGTAATGGTGCACTTTGTTCTGTTCTGTAAGTCGTAGGAGACGTCCTACGCAAGGCACTGTATACCAGGCTACTGTTGCTGGAGGGTATACATCTCTTTGGGTACAAAGCTTGTGTAAGTGTTTGTACTTTTGTTGGTGCACGCTCATTGTGAGTGGTGTACTCTGGTACGTTGGGTACGGTTACGTACTTTTGCAATAGCGTACTCTGTGGTGGTATTGATTTATTGGTATTGAACCTGGATATGTCTATAAGGAACCGTTTATGTAAAAGTGATTTGAACCTGGCATTTGTATGAGTGGACTGAGTGACTGAGACGCAGCACAGCTGCGAAGTGAGGGTGGAGTCCTGATCCGCAGTTCCATTATCCCACGAGGGGTGCGGCTGGAGACGGACGAAGTGTGTGTGTCAAGCCCTGGAGAATTATTGTTGGTGGTGTGTGTTTCACCACAAATCATGTCAACTCATATTTGGTTTTGAAGGTATAAGATGTGGTGAGAAGTTTTGGATCCGGGGATCCGATTTGGGTGGGATTTTTGTTGCAAAAAGTGATCAGACTGGGAAAGAATTGAGAGCAGGGTATTTGATACACGTACGTTATAAAACGGGGGGGGGGGGCGATTTAGGAATCGGTAAGATCTCGGATGGGAAGACTTCTGCCAGTAATCCCTCCCCTCGTCCCCCTGCCAGACCTGTAAACCTGGGTTTTGCACCACACATTTAAGGTGGGGGGGCATATAAAATTGTACTAGCAGAATCCAACTGAGCGTTTGTAGATGGAATCCTTCTTCAGTATGTGGATGACCTGTTAATTGTAACAGAAACAAAACCTGACTGTATTCAATGGACTGATAGTTTATTGAATTTCTTGGGATTAAATGGATATCGAGTTTCTCAACAGAAAGCTCAGATGGTGCAGCAGCGTGTAACCTACCTTGGGTACGAACTGTCAGGAGGACGAGAATTAGGAACGGAAAGGAAAGAAGCAATTTGCAGAACTCCTCTCCCTAAGACGGTAAAAGAACTCAGAACCTTTTTGGGAATGACAGGTTGGTGCCGGTTATGGATTTATAATTATGGAATAATAGCAAGACCATTGTATGGACTTTTGAAGAATAATCCCTCTCAGTTGGTCTGGTCCAAAGAAGCTCATAATGCATTCAAAACACTAAAAAAGGAACTAATGAAGGCCCCGGCCTTGGGATTACTTGATGTCACCAAATCATTCTGGCTCTTCTCCCATGAAAAACAAGGCATAGCTTTGGGAGTCTTGGCTCAGCAGCTAGGGCCTTATAAAAGAGCCATAGCTTACTTCTCTAAACAACTTGATGAAGTAAGCAAAGGGTGGCCTGGGTGCCTACGAGCTGTGGCGGCTGTAATACTAAACATTCAAGAAGCCCGGAAATTTACTTTGGGCCAAAAGATTACAGTGTTGGTATCGCACGCAGTATCTGCTGTATTAGAGCAGAAAGGAAACCACTGACTTTCTCCATCTCGATTTTTAAAGTATCAAGCTATTTTGATTGAATCAGATGATGTTAATATCGAAATAACTAACGTTGTGAATCCAGCTTCCTTTCTCAGTGGGGAAACATCTGAACCTTTGACACATGATTGTTTGGAGACCATTGAGACTGTGTACTCAAGCAGGCCGGATCCAAGTTCAAGGGGGAAGATTTGGGTCAGCTAGGAAACTGTTATTTGCAGAACTATGTAATAGCTTTAGGAAAACAACTAGAGGTAATAAATAAGAATGTTCTAGGAACGAGGGCTAAGGGACTGAATCACAAAATCCACCCATATAGCCCTGGAGATTGGGTTTATGTCAAGAATCTTTCAGGTAATCCGCTGGAAGAGAAGTGGAACGGACCATACCAGGTACTACTGACAACCTCCACTGCAATCAAGATACGAGAGCGACCCGCCTGGATCCATTACACTAGAGTGAAGAAAACTCCAGATAAGCAGTGGACTTCAGAGTCCATGGGACCTTTAAAGTTGAAATTACAGAGACAATAGAATGACAGCATTCCACTTTTTGATTACTGTTGTGAATATTGTAGCTGCTTGGGAAGAGAATGTTCACTACCAAGTAATCGAAACATTAGTAAAAGCTACAAATGCGAAGGATTGCTGGGTATGTGTAGCTTTACCACGTGCAGGGTTTCAAGTACCCTTATATGGAATTCCTGCAAGCTTAGGGGAATGGAATTGGCCTTTTAATAGCTCTTCTGGACGGGGTTGTCAACAAGTTGGAAACTATAGCAAGGGACCTCGATTCGAATTACAAAGTATAGGGAACCCCACTTTTATTAGCCGCAATGATTCAAATGCTTTAAGGGTAGGAAACTTTAGAGTGAACTACACTGCCTTAAATTGGACTGTATATGCAAATGACTATGGCAAGGCCACAGTAGTAAGCAAGTCCTCCTTTACGAGATACCCGCCGATGCAGCGTAGGTGCCGCCTTCAGGTGATGCTAGGTCTTAGGCAGAACTATCCTGGAGGATGCCTACCAAAGGGCCGATGGTGGTTATGTGGGGATGGACGAGCTCGGAAAGGGTTACCTGCATTATGGAATGGGGTATGTACTATTGGATATCTAGTGCCTCAGGACAGGATGTACAATCAATCTAAAGTTCCACCAGGTATCTTGAGGACCCTTTGGAAATGAGTTAGAAGACATGAGAATCCCCTGGTGAGGTACGGAACAGGATATCATAGCTTTGTACGGTGGCTAATCCCCTCTTTAGGAGTGTCTCAGTTAGAAAGAGCAATTGTAAATATTTCAGCAACCCTAGAGGAAATAGTAAACTCAACTGCAGATGCTATTAGTGGACTCCAGGTAGAGATAAACTCATTATCAAAAGTAGTTTTACAGAACAGAATGGCATTGGATTTATTAACCATGAAAGAAGGAGGAGTAAGTATGTGCAGTAATCAATCAGAGCTGCTGTACGTATGTAGATCAAAGTGGGAGAATTGAAGATGACTTAGAGAACATATGGGAAAGAACCAAAAGCCTCCATGAAGTAACTAAAGATAATACCTCTTGGGGATTTGAGGAACTGTGGCACAAATTGACATCCTGGCTCCCAAATTTCACATGGCTTAAGCAACTCTTGGGTTTTTTGGTGACTGTGGGACTCCTGGTGGTGTTAACATGTATTGTAGTACAATGTTCCTTCTGGTGTTGTAAACAGAGCACTATGGATTATGAAAATTGGAAGCAAAACAGAATAAGACACCGTGTGGAAACAGGAAAACATTTTAGGAAAACATTGAATGATGGTGGAGTATTCTAGTAAGGTTGCAAAGGAATTCGCAAAGTAAAAAGAAAAGGGGGGAATTGAAGCCGTGGAAGAACCGTAGTTTTAATTGGTATGTAAAAGACTCAATATGCTGGTGCAAACAGAATCAGTGGGACAGTGGGACAATGGAGGTGTGAGATAAAGTATTCCACAAGGGGAGCTTTTCCCGGAACCTTTTCCTCAAGGACAGGATGCTCTTATCTTCAATCAGTGGGACAATGGAGGTGTGAGATAAAGTATTCCACAAGGGGAGCTTTTCCCGGAACCTTTTCCTCAAGGACAGGATGCTCTTATCTTCAAAGATGGAATGAGATATGCAGAACCAGCCTAGGAGTTAACTGAATGGAGCTCATCAACAGGACACCTCGATGAGGACTACAATGACGACCACCGAAAGACTGTATTATGCATGCAGGAGTGGGCGGCAACATGTTAATGAGTTCTCAGAAATTGCATGGATATGTATGTCTAAACTGTATAAAAGCTGTACGTTTGGCCTTTCTCGGGACACACACTAGACGGAGCTATCCTCTGTGTGTCCTGCGCAGCAATAAAGAATACCTGCTTAATAGACATCAAGGCTATTAAGTTCTGATTTCAGCTTTTCACGGCATCATATGCCACCCCTGAAATGCAGCTGCTTCACCCAAGGGAAAGTTTTGGTCAGAAATCTGCTTTTATAGGAAGTGTCAGTGAAACTTCAGAATCCATTATGAGACATAAAAACCCAACAGCCTGGCATGCAGCAAGCTGCACTGAACTCAGTTTGCCCACATTAGGAATAGGAAAAAAAAAAAAAGAAAGAAAAGAAAACCCCAAACCTTTTTCTTCATTATTGCTTTGCAAAAAAAAAATAAAAATAGGAATTTCATGTGTGGTTGTGTCTAGAAGGGACACTTCGGAGAGCCAGCCAAGTAACGACCATCCCACCAATATGGCTACAAGTCGTCCTCCCTTTATTGCTCCGGACAGCTCAATATATACAGTTAAGCAGTGTCCACACGCCTGCCCCTCAACAGAGTTGGTCAGTTACAGGTTTACACACGCCAGCGTTTTATTGGGTAGTGCCATTCAACTATGCAGGTGGCTCTCGCCCCCCCTTCTCCCCCCCCCCCACCCCCGGCAAGGCTCTTCACAAAACAGATAAAATCTCCTCCTCCTCGTGCCCCAAGGCAGCTCCAAGGACAGAGCCTTTGTTTAGTCCTACGCTGGGTTGTCCACACCTTTAAAGGGATACCGCACCCCTGCTCCACAAGAAATTCCCCTTCATATCTCCCTTTTTCTTTTTCGACAATCCACGCTTCGTCCGCTAACTTGCTTATCATTTTCTTGATTACACTCATCAAACAACTAAACATAACTAAACCTATAACAATTAAAACTGCAATAACCAAAAATGCCTTAACAATTCATCCTGTGAAAGTTCTCACACCCATCACCATAAATCATCCAGATCCGCAGTCGCTGGGGAGCCCCTGTTGCAGCAAGGTTTCTCGAGAACCCTCCCGACAATTGGGAAGTCCTGCGCAGTGCGTCCACTCGTAGGTGAGGTTTCCAAAGTCGCTGCAACAGGGTCCAGCATATATACTATTAAATAAACAACCTTACATAACGTTGAATGGGGGAACATCTGGTGGTCTTTGCTCCGTTAAATTCTTCTCCCAGCTTGGCCAGGGCTGAAGGAAGAATACAAGGGAGTCTCCCTATCTATTTTGGTCCTTAATCACACTCTTCTAACAAAGCAAAAGGCAGCTGGTTTCCCCCGCCTTGCTTTTAACTAAAGAAAGCTCGCTTTGCTGGTTATTACCATCAACCCTAACAACATATAAGGAATCAGAAACCATATTGAGAGGCTCTTTACTCCAATTCTGGGAAGCCCAACATACAGCTTTCAGTTCGAGTATTTGTAAGCTATCTGCAACGTCACCCTGGATTGTATGTTGCTTCCACGTTCCCCGTTGTTGCCATACACCTGCTGCGCTTCTCGTCTTCTGCCCTGCGTCTGTGAAGACCGTCCTTCCATCCACTGGTTGCTTTGAGCACGGGGGTTTTTCTAGCCATTTGTGTTGCTCAATTACTTGCCATAGTGGGCCCTTAGGATGCTTGTTGTGAACCAGACCAGAGTAGCCCAGCAATGCTTCCTGGATTTCGATGGAGTACCACAGTTGCCATTCCAAGTCTTCATTTCCAATGGGAATACTAATGTCTGCGGGCTCCAACCCATCTATTTCCATTATTCGAGATCGGCCCTTTCGGATCAACGTGGCGATGGCTTCTGTTCTTCTCATTAGGTGAAATTTAGGTTGCACCGGTAAGAACACCCATTCTATTATTCTTGCTGACTCTCCAGGGGATTCTTCCCCCTTTTTCTTTTGCCATTGAAGCACAATGGCAAGAGGGTTGGAATCTGTATTGATGATAAGCAATGACAGGGGGCGATCCACAAGACAGCATGCGCTCCATCCTGTTTGTAATTTAGCAGTTACTTGTTCAAGTGCTTTTGTTTGGTCTGCTGAGCAAGAACGAGGACTGTTAGCTTCTGTGCCTTGCAGCCATGGCAAAAATGGAAGTAGGTCGTCGTTGGTGATTCCAACAATGTTTCGCACCCATTGCAAATCTCCCAACAATTTTTGAGTGTCATGTAATGTCTGGATGTTTGCGTGTAATGTGATCTTCTGCGGCCTTATCTGTGCGTCTGATATTAGCCAACCCAAATATTTCCAGGGTGCAGTTTGTTGTACCTTTTCTGGGGCCAGCACAAGACCTTGTTTACTCAATTGAGCAGTGAGCCAGGCTAAGTCGGCGTCACTCAAAGACTGTTTCGTTGCAAGCAAAATATCATCCATGTAATGATAAATAAGTGCTGAGGCAAACTTTTGACGAATCGGACGCAAGGCTCAATCGACATACAACTGACACATGGTGGGAGAGTTTTTCATCCCTTGTGGCAAAACAACCCATTCAAAATGTCGAGTTGGCGTTGCCCTGTTAATAGAGGGTATAGTGAAGGCAAATCGTTGTGTATCTTCTAGATGCAAGGGAATAGTAAAAAAGTAGTCTTTTAAGTCTATTACTACAATGTGCCACTGTTCTGGGATCATGATGGGTGTCGGCAATCCAGATTGAAGTGCTCCCATAGCTTGCATTTGATCGTTGACTCTTCGCAAGTCATGTAACAGTCGCCACTTTCCTGATTTTTTCGGTATTACGAAAATTGGGGTGTTCCATGGACTTACAGATGATTTGATGTGGCTGGCCTCATGTTTTGGTTTGGCCTGGCCAGATTTCAGCGGCGGGGGGGGAGCTGCAGGGTGGCTTCTGTAAGAAGCTGCTAGAAGCTCCCCAAGATTGATAGAGCCAATGCCAGCCGGCTACAAAGAGGGACCCGCCGCTGGCCAAGGCTGAGCCTATCAGTAAGGTGATAGGAGAGGAACGCCTCTGTGAAAAACATATTTAAGAACGGGGAAAAGAACTGCGCCATAACAGCTGGCACAGAGATGGAGGAGTGAGAATCTGTGCAGACACCAAGGTCAGTGAAGAAGGAGAGGGGGGAGGATGAGCTCCAGGCGCCGGAGCAGAAGGAGTCCCCCGGGTCCGTGGTGAAGACCATGGTGAAGCGGGTTGTCCCCCTGCAGCCCATGGGCGAGGTGCAGAAGTCCACCGTGAGGATCACCGCGTAGATGTCCACCGAGGACTCCACGCCGTGTGGGTGGATGCCTGAAAGGGGACTGTAGCCCGTGGGAAGCCCACATCAGAGCAAGTTGCTGCCGGAACCTGTAGCCCGTGGAAGAGGGAATGCCCACGCTGGAGCAGGTTGGCCGGTGGGACTTTTGGGACGTTGTGGGTGGCTCACGCTGGAGCAGTTTCCCCCAAAGGACTGCGCCTCAGACTCACGAGGGGTGGGCTGCCCCTCGTGAGGTGTCTCCCGTTGGGCAGTTTGTGATGAATTGCCCTTCGTGGGACGACTCACGCGGAGAAGAGAGCGTGAAGCTTGTTTCCCGTGAGAGGGACCCCACAGTGGCCCTGGGGAAGAGTGAAGAGTCCTCCCCCGGAATGAAGAAGCGGTGGAACCAACGTCGGATGAACTGACCGCAGCCCCCATTCCCTGTCCCCCTGCGCCGCTCGGGGGGAGGAGGTGGAGAAACCGGGATTGATGTTAAGCCCGGGAAGAAGGGAGGGATGGGGGGAAGGTGTTCTGTTTAAGATTTGTTTGCTCTTTCTTACTCCTCACTACTCCTCTCTGATTAGTTCTTTTCATAAATGTACCTAATTTCCCTAAAATTGAGTCTGTTTTGCCCGGGACAGTAAATGAGGGTGATCTCCCTGTCCTTATCTCGAAACCCTGAACCCTTGGAAATATTTTCTCCCCCTGTTCAGCAGTGAAGGGGGGAGTGAGTGAGTGGCTGTGTGGGTACCTGGCGGTCGGCCAGGGTCAACCCGCGACACCTCAAGTTGTTCTTCCACAAGTTGTTCTGCTATTCGCAGCCTGTCTTTAATCATCGGCCACTGCTCCACCCATACGGGTGTATCGGTCACCCAGGTAATCTTTTGTATGGGCGGCTGCTCGGCAGTGGCCGTCATGATAAATGCTGATCCCTGGTTAATACCATTCCGAGTTGAGACAGCAAGTCTCTGCCTATCAGGCCTTGAAGAGTTGAAGGTAACTGCATGACATATGGCCGAAAGACTATTTGTTGTCCATCTTCAAAAACTATAGTCACAGGGTCTCTACTGGATTGAGGAGCTTCCATTCCTCCCACTCCCACAATTTGTGTCATGGGAGCCTGCAGGGGCCATGTGGGTGGCCAATATGTTGGATTAATGATGGTGACATCCGCTCCGGTGTCAAGCATTGGTCTTAATTGAACTTGACTTTCCCCCCGTTGTAGGGTGACTCTTCTTTGTGGCCGGGAATTCATGTCTAGTGTCAAGAAGACGTCAAATCCTGATGACCCAAAACCTTCATCTCCTCTTTGCTTTTGTCCCTCTTTTGGATGTGGCTGATGTGGATGGGCTGCTTCAAGGGCAAAGATCTGGGCAATCTTGCTTCCTTTTGGAATGGTAACAGGTGGTTGTAGTGCATAAGCCATAATCTTTATTTGACCTGTATAGTCGGCATCAATAACTCCCGGTAATACTACAACTCCTTGTTTGCTGGTAGATGACCGTCCCAGCAGTAGCCCTCCAACAAAAGAGTCAGTTGAAAATAATGGGCCAAATGCAGTTGTCGGGATTAACGCTACTTGTTTGTCTTGCAGTGTAACTTCTGCTGCGGTTGCCACATCCACGCCGAGGCTTCCCCAGGTAGCGGGTTTGTTTCGTGGTAGGAAACCATCTGTGGCTTTGGTTGAGGTTGGGCGCTGATTTGTGTCTTGGCGCGTGGCCCCTGCGCGCTGCGCTTGTAGTTTTCCAACTTCCTGCATGCCATGGTAGCATGGGCGTCACTATTACATATGTGACACCATACAGTCTTTTGGCATGTTCTTCTCCAGTGTCCGGATTCTCCGCAGCGAAAGCACGGTCCCGCTGCTGGCCCATTGGCTGCTACTTTCTTTGGATTACCAGACCAGCTGTTTTTCCTTCTGGATAAAGCGGCTGCGATCACGTGTCCTTGCCTTTCAATGGCACCTTGCATGGCCGCGGTAAAGGCTGCAGCTTGGCTGCTTTGTTCTGCTCGTGATGCTCGTAATAACATTTCATCCACTCCCGCGCCCTGTGGTAACGTGGCCAAAATGGATTTAGTACTTGAATTGGAATTTTCAAAAGCAAGTGTACGGAACAAGTGTTCTTGCAGTGGCTCAGTTAACTCGGTAGCGTCCTTTATGGCAGCAGACAATCGATCATCAAATTGATTAAATGGCTCGGTCGTCCCTTGTCGTACCGTTGCATACGTGGGTGATTTTTTCTTTTCTGGGACTGATAACAGTGCTTGATGAGCCAGAGTCTGAGAAACTTGATGCATGATTGTCGGATACGTCAGTTGGGTTGCGGTGGTGGCATAATTTCCGCTACCAGTCAACATATCTGCTTGTAACCCATATAAAGGATCGTTAATTTCACGGTGTTTGTTGGCCTCTTCCAGAGCCAATCTTTTCCATTCTCTCTCCCACAGTAAATATTGTGACGGGCTTAATAATAACGAAGCAATATTAAGTGCAGTCATTTGGGCACAATACGTCTTCTGTAAAAATGAATTGTAGAATACTTCGTGCAGCTTCTGATCGGATGCCATGTGTGATAAGTCTGTTTCGCTTGTTGTAAGATCTTCCAATCATGCAGTTCCCAGGTCCCTTGTCCGTTATTAATAATAACAGGACACGCAATTGAACTGGCTGCTTCCCAATCTCCCTCTATTATAGCATCTCTGATGACACTACTCCATTGCTGTTGCGAAGGTTCCTTTATGGTTCGAGTCTGAAAGTCAGGCTTGAGTGAGGGAGCTGATGGTAGTGGGGGAGCTGAGGGTTCAACCGGTGGTACTATATGGAATAATGGTTGAACCTCTCGCGGGACCTTAGATATGGTTTCTGGTTGTCTCCAAAGTGACGATGAAACTGGTTTAAGGGTTTCTTCCATTTCTTGCTGTCTAATTGATAATTCAGCGAGCTTGTTCAGGATCTCTTTCAGAGGTTCATTCAGATCTTCCTCTTTCTTGGTCCGAGGCCTCTCCATTCGCTGCATAACTTGATCATTACCTCTGACAGATTTGTCAGGACTCAGTTCCGATTCAGAATCCTCGTCGGCAGAGGGTATCAAAGGGTTAATTTTCGGGTGACAGTCGGCTCCGCCCTGTGCCTCCTCTTTCGGCTGGGCCGCGCCTCTCGAGTCCAGCGGCAGCGCGGCTTCCGGGTTTCGCTCAGTTCCAAGCGGCTTCTGTAACAAGTCTTTCAGAGAGGAGCACACCGGGGCCGCTGTACCCTTCATGGAGCGTGTCTGTCCTAGCCGAAAAAATGTCGCCAGTCGGGACGAGCAGGGGGTTTCTTCCTTTGCCTTTTCCCTTTCCTGCCCTCCCCCCAACGCTTCGATCGCTGACACGACAACTTTATTTTCTGCTTGCGGGATTTCTAGAGTGCGTATTATGGTTTTCCAAACAGTTCCTAGTCCTTTCGCTTCTTTTCCTTCTTTTCCTCCCTCTAGAGTACAGTCCCACAATAGATTTCCTACTTCACGCCATTCCATTGAGCTAAAGATTAATGAAGGGTCATTCATTTTCTCCCGCTTCCAAGTCCATTGGATCAGGGCCAATACATCTCCCTCCTTTACTTTTTCTCCTCTCTTAGAGAGTATATCAACAAGGAGGCGAGTAGCCGTGTCAGTTTCCATCACGGTCTTACCTTGGCAGGGGCTTGATTGGCTGCTCAACCTCTGGTCTCCGGTGCCCTTTTGGTCACACCTGGAATTCTCCTGCCTCTGGCTCTCCAGCTCCCAAATCAGCTCACGTTCGATGCTTCGGAGTCTTTCCATATTCAAGCAATCCGCATTTAAGCAATTCCGCATTTTAAGCCTGTTCGGGTGCCAGATGAAGAGTGTCCCTTCGGAGAGCCAGCCAAGACAACGACAAATCCCACCAATATGGCTACAAGTCCTTCTCCCTTTATTGCTCCGGACAGCTCAATATATACAGTTAAGCAGTGTCCACACGCCTGCCCCTTAACAGAGTTGGTCAGTTACAGGTTTACACGCACCAGCGTTTTATTGGGTAGTGCCATTCAACTATGCAGGCGGCTCTCGGCCCCCCTTCTCCCCCCGGGGCCAACACCTTGTTGCAAATAAAGTAGAATTAAAATTGTAGAAGTAGTTAGGCTAAGGCTTTGACTGGCCAGGTAGGCCTTATGAGAATAACAAGTCCTGGGAAGCAAGAAGGAGTGTGCCGAAGAAGAAGGAACAATAATCAAAGGAATCGGTAGGGCATATAGGACAAACAGAACTAGCAGAAGTAACGAACAGTTGCTTAGGGAACAGTTGCTTAGGAATAAGAAAGGTGTATAGTATAAACAAAGGGGTTCTGGTGATGGGAATTAGTTAACCATTATCCTTAGGTTAGACAAGCATGAAAATTTATAAGTTTGGGGATAATTAACAATTGTTTCTGTATGAGGTAGAATTCTGTATGTAAGCCAAGTTGTAAAAGGTATAAAAATCAAACAGAAAATGAGGGTCTTTGGAATCCTGACTTTGGACGCTAGTCCTCAGGTTTCCCGGGCCCTGAATAAAGCACCGCATAAACTGACACTCTGTTGGTTTGTGTCTTTGTTTACGGGCAACAGTTTTCTGGCGACCGCGGCAGGACTCCGGAGGTGGCAGGAGCGGTTCACGGGCTGATCCACTCCAAGCCGGCACCAGGTGATTTCTGGGGAGACATCAACCCGTGCCCGACTCCGCGCTGGACGGACAACCGTAAGGTAAGCCCGAAGGTGCTTTATTCTTTTAAGGTTGGGTGCCTGCCCGTAAGACGAGGACTTATCTCGCAGGGTTGGGGCAAAGGTTCTGGTATTGGGAAGCCTAGGCGCTGGCCGTAAGACGCAGCGAAAGCCGCGCTGAGCCAGCACTTGCCACTCGCGGCGTCGAGAATAGGCAAGTTGGTTGGTATTAAGGTAAAAGGGTTATAGTATTGTAGTTGTACGAGTGTGTGTGTGTGTGAGTAGTATAATGCCGTTTAAAATGTTTAGAGTTCTATCGTGCAATGAAATCGATATCCCTGAGGATTCTCCTCTTGGTTGTTTATTGAAACGTTGGAAAGATGGTAATTTTGGAAAGGAATTAAGAAAGAGAAATTTAATTGATTATTGTAATTACGTATGGCCTGAATATGAAACAGAAGGAATGCAGTAGCCACGAAACGGTACAGTGAATTCAGAAATTATAACCCACTTAATGCAGTTCTTACGGGAAAATGAAAAATGGGAAGAGGTGCCGTACCTTGACTTATTTTATTACTTAAAAGGGAAACCTGAATGGCAGAAAGAATGTGGAATGATGGTATTGAGATTAACAGATAAGGAATGTGCTGGTTGTAAGGAGTGGAAAGTCTGGTTCTCGGAACCAGAGGAGGATGTGTCTTTGTTAGTTTCCCCAAGCGCGCCGTCGCCCCCCCGAAATACCACCACCGAATGACCATAAGGTCACTATTCCTGTTTTAACAGAAGAGGAAACAGAGTCTGAAGAATTGTTGGCTGATAAGCCGAGAACGCCGCTTGCAGAGCGGACTCGTAAAGGGAGGTTAGAACGGAAAAAGAGATTGCTACAACCTCAGTTGATGGCCCCGTTACGGGAGGCTGTGGGGGGAAGTGGAGAAAGAATTTTAGTAAAGGTCCCATCTTCTCCGAGTGATCTGATGATTTGGAAGCAATCGGCAGGGGCATATAGAGAAAATCCGGAGAAGGTGGCTCGGGTAATAAAAATGGTGATAAAAGCACAAAATCCAGATTGGAATGATTTACAGGTGTTATTAGATACCATAATGGATTCCACTGAAAAGGAGATGGTGTTTAAGGCTATGACAGATCGTGCGCGAGAAATGGTTAGGATGCGGGTTATTAAAGGTGATACTATTAATAATTTGGTGCCCAGAGAAGATCCCGAGTGGGATCCCAACTCCGGGGAGGGGTATCGTAGACTGAAAGCGTACCAGGAATTATTGATAGATGGGATACGCGAAGGGATTCCGAAAACATTGAATTGGTCTAAATTGTATTTGGTAAGACAAGACAAAGGGGAGTCACCATCGGCGTTTTTAGAGAGACTGAAGGAGACGGCTCGGAGATATACGGATTTGGATGTGGAAGCTGAGTCAGGCAAATTACAATTGGCATTGATTTTTATGGGACAATCTCAGGAGGACATTAGGAAAAAGCTGCAGAAGCTAGAAGGGGAAGATACACGGAACTTGGAGAAATTATTAGAAGTGGCCTAGAAAGTATATAATAGTAGGGAAAAGGAATCGGTAAAGAAACAGCAAGCGAGCATGCTGGCGGTCCTGCAACAGGCTTCTCAAGTGAATAATAGAGGAAGGGGCCGGGGGAGAGGAAGAGGTAATGAACGAGGAAGAAACTTCGGGTTTGGGGGTTTTGGAAATCAAGTCCCGGGAGGTCGGGAAAAGTTGGGACCTAATCAATGCGCGCTGTGTAAGGGCCAGGGACACTGGAACAAGGAGTGCCCACTTAATTTGGGGATGGGAACACCAATGGGTGGTAACATAGGTGGAAATGCATTAGGAAATGGGATGAATTTGGACGGAGGGATGAATTCTGGTAACGGAATGAACCCTTTTGTAGGAGGACCACAAGGTGCCGCTCAAGCTTTTATGATGAGAAATTATCAGAATCAGAGCTGACTAGACCGAGATTTAAAGGTTATTTTGGAAATAGGGGGGGAACCGATGGAATTTAGGGT